>JAMKCH010084911.1:0-122347 GCA_023653785.1 Ophioderma brevispina | reverse complement strand
TAATAAATTGCCATCATGATCACATACTATGTATTTTGTTCTTCCTTGCTCATCATCTTTCCTTTTAATCTTTTTCTAGCTATTCAAAGATTACCATGTAATTCATTACTGCCATGTCTGAATTTAATGTATTTAAATACATAATGTATCTGGGCACTTTGGGGATGTGACTTCGTTATATGTATGGTAAAATTGTTGACATTTTTTTTTTTTTTTTTTTTCATGGGTATTGCCACCATTTTTACTTCTCTAAGTTGCTCATAGCCCGAGATATAGGACAAAATATAATGAAAAATGGCGGCCATTTTGAAATTCAAAATGGCGACTGAAGGCGTGGTTGAAAAAAAATGGCACCTAAGATTTTTGAAATCAGCACCCCAAAATTAACAAAGTTAGCCAATAAAATCAATTTTGGCACGAAAATCCCACGGGATCTAAATATCTGACATATCAAACTATACTATATCTGAAATTAATGACTTTACATAATGTGTTTAGTGCACTTTGGGGTTTTGACTCTGTTATAAGTATAATAAAATTGCCATCATGATCACATGCTATGTATTTTGTTCTTCCTTGCTCATCATCTTTCCTTTTAATCTTTTTCTAGCTATTCAAAGATTACCATGTAATTCATTACTGCCATATCTGAATTTAATGTATTTAAATACATAATGTATCTGGGCACTTTGGGGATGTGACTTCGTTATATGTATGGTAAAATTGTTGACATGATCATATGCTAAGTGTGTCGTTCTTCCTTGCTCATCATCTACCCCTTTAATCTTTTCTCTAGCTATCCAAAGTTTACCCTGTAATATTAATACTGGCATATATCTGAATTAATTGTTATTACACTTGTGTATGTCAATTCATATATGCATATTTATCAACATGTGTTTTTATTTTTTTCAGATACATATGTATATTTCTCAACATGAATTTTGTTATCTACGGAAGATAGCATTGCTTGTATTTCAATCAAATTATCTATTTTTCATTCTGTATATCACATAAGTTATAAATTGTACTGTTAATATTTATAGATTGGTATTTTTTCCATTAAATGTGCATTTCGTGATTTCAGCACCTTCTGTTTTATTCATTGATCACTAGATATTCCTGAGAAAAGCTTATTCTCAAAATGTGAGGCGATCCCGATCTTGCTGTGGCTGTGGATCACAAAATGCCCCTTTCAGTATTATAGTTTTCTCAATCATTTATTGCGTACATCTTCCGTATAAAATTGCGTTTCTTCCTACGTACCTCCGTCAGAAAACTCATTTCATTTCTTAATCTACCTCATGTATATAAGTAAAAATACAAAAATACGACCAAAAAGGACAAAGGAAACTGATATTTGGTGCACAAATTGACAGGGCTGAGCAGAGTAGCCTCGTGGTTTAATGTTCCAATTCACCAATATACTTTGCAAAAATAAACTAGATAGAAACACAAGAGTTCTGACGTTTACATGACTCGTTTTGCAAAAGTCTTTCATCACCACATGACATAATTTTTTTTTTTTTTTTTTTTTGTGCATTTCGTGATTTCAGCACCTTCTGTTTTATTCATTGATCACTAGATATTCCTGAGAAAAGCTTATTCTCAAAATTTGAGGCGATCCCGATCTTGCTGTTTTATGTTATGAGCAATCGCTCGTTTCCCACGGTCCCATAGGCTACTGTGCTGTAATTTCTGTCCGTTTACGGACAGAAAATACAAAATTGCGAATTTCTTACAGATGCGACCGAATTAGCATCTTAGATTGGGCACACGTGGATTACTAAGTCGGGGGGACGAGGCTGTGGATCACGAAATGCCCCTTTAAGTATTATAGTTTTCTCAATCATTTATTGCGTACATCTTCCCTATAAAATTGCGTTTCTTCCTACGTACCTCCGTCAGAAAACTCATTTCTTTTCTTAATCTACCTCATGTATATAAGTAAAAATACAAAAATACGACCAAAAAGGACAAAGGAAACTGATATTTGGTGCACAAATTGACAGGGCTGAGCAGACTAGCCTCGTGGTTTAATGTTCCAATTCACCAATATACTTTGCAAAAATAAACTAGATAGAAACACAAGAGTTCTGACGTTTACATGACTCGTTTTGCAAAAGTCTTTCATCACCACATGACATAATGAAATCACGGCCATGTCATTTCAAAGTCTGACGATGCTCGGAGAGTTCGTGGCTAACTAGTGCTTACACAAATAGTGTCAATATTACATTAGCACGGGGAAAATGATTACCCGTAACTAGATTTTATGCCAGCGGCACTAAAAGGAGTATTGAGAGAAAAATTAGGGAGAAACACAATTTAGTATCTAACTCTAACGGATAATGAATTAATAGCCGAAACTGACCCGATTTATAAGCCGAGGGAGCTAGATGGGAGGAGATTTTGAGCGGGGCTGGTTTTCAGGTACATGTTGCGAGACTTCTCGGACTTCCATCGTCCATGTTTGGAAATTAAAAAGAGAGGTACTTCGGCATTGCAAGCTGCCGAGGCGCCGCCGGAGCGGGAACTATGAAGCCCGTAAATGGACGGATCAGAGACAATGGAGCTCAAAGCCTCGCGCATAATCTCCCTAGTTCGGGTGTAGCTAAGCTAAGGGGATGCTTAGTAGGAATCAAGCCTTTTCTTGAGGACGTAAACCTGCGAAGAACTGGTAAATCCGAGTCAGGAGGATCTCCCATGGCGGCAAAATAAGCTTCAGAAATGGCGACCGGGCACGTGTCTTGTTAAGTCTAGCAATGGTGACGTCTGAACTTTGACGGAATTGGTCGTTTTTAGCTTTAGCAAGATGAATGACCATCCGGTCGGACGAGATTTTACAGTCTCTACGGCGAACACCGCTATGGTCATCAAAGCGAAGAAACCCGGCGTAACAGACAAAGGCGACGAATAGAACTCTGAGGTCGGCGAAGGAGTTTCTGTTTAGAACAGTCAGCATTTTTTGCAGTACAAGTTATAGGTTCTTTTGGAACGCGAGGGCTAGCGTTTACCAGACACTCCCTTAGTTATGTCATAGGAAAAACGACCGATTCAAAGCATTAGCTCCCTTAATCTACGGTAAAGTCTTTCTATTTTCTTTGTGGAAAGAGTGCGGGTTACTGGGTATGGATTTGAAAACCAAAACAAAATATGTTAAGGCTTATTTTTGTCACCTAGACGAGGACCCTATTAATAGTAATTGTAACCACACACTCCATATTATGTCATAGGGAAAACGACCGTTTTCAAAGCTCATTCTAATCTTTTAGGCCTACGTGAGGGTCTTTCTATTTTCTTTGGGGAAGAGTGTGGGCACTGTGGGACTGAATTTGAATCAAAATCAAAATTTTTATGGATCATTTTTATCACTACAGAACCTATGATTAGTAATTTACCAACTCGCTCCCTTAATTCTTCACAGGAAGAAAACGACCGATTCAAAGCTATTATCTCCCCTAGCTACGGTGAAGTCTTTCTATTTTCTTTGTGGAAAGAGTCGGATACTGGGGCTGATTTGAACCAAAACATCAAACATTTATTTTATATGCTTATTTTTTGTCAGTAAGAACCTATGAATAGTAATTGCAGCAAACACTACCCTTAATTATGTCATAGGAAGAAACCACCGAATTCAATAGCTAATTATCCTACCTTAAGCTACGTAAGCCTATTTTTCTTTGTGGGAAAGTGCTGGTAGTTGTGTGATGGATTTTGAACCAAAAACAAAAATATTTTATGGATTATTTTTGTCACTAGACATATGAATAGTAAATTTAACTAACCAACTCCCTTAGTATGCCATAAGGAAGAAAATAACCGATTTGCCAAAGCCATTTATCTACCTTAAGCTACGGTGAAGTTTTTTATTTTCTTTGTGGGACGCGTGCTGTTACTAGGGATGGATTTGAACCAAAAAACAAATATTTTATGTCTTATTTTTGTCACTAAACTATGAATATACTATTTAACCAGACACTCTACCCTAGTTTATGTCATGGAGAAAAACTAACCGATTTCAAAGCTAATTATTCTCCGGTGCTACGGTGAAGTCTTTCGATGTCTTTGTGTTAAGATTGTGGGAGAGCGTGCCTCGGCGGTGGTGCTTTGACTCTGGCCAAATTTAACCATCAAATTCCCGGTTCGAATCCCGGTGGGGGGTCGTGGCACTTTGCTGGGATTTATTCGGACTATCAATTCTGGATTGATCTGGTATATCAGCTATTGATTAAATACAGAATACCGTTCTGCTCCATGGTTCACTTGGAATGGGCAAATGGATCATGAAAGCATCCCCGTCCTCTTCGAGGGGACGTTAAGCCGTCGGTCCCGTGTACAGGGAGCACAACTGCACATGTAAACTCGCAGTCAGTGTGGAATAAGAGTAGGGTGTAAACCCCTGACTGTTTCCAAAGCGGCCCCACCTCAAATACCATCGGACCATGTTTAGGAGCGTCCGTATCATGGATACACGCGGCGCCCGGATCAGCACACTAAGCTGAACAATCCTGACACCACCACAAAAGCCATTTGGGATACGAGCAAACCAAACAAGCAACGGTGGTACTGGGGATTGGATTTGAACCAAAATCAAAAAATATTTTTAATGGATATTTTTGGTAACTAAACCTATGAATAGTAATTTAAAACCAAACACATCCCTTAATTATCTCATAGGAAGACACGACCGATTCAAAGCTAATTATCTCCTTATCTAAACGTGAGTCTTTCTATTTTCTTTGGGGGAAGAGTGCGGGTACTGGGATGGATTTGAACCAAAACCAAATATTTTGGCTTATTTTTGTCCCTAGACCTATGAATACTTATTTAACCAAACACTCCCGTTAATTATATCATATGAAGAAAAGGCCTGATTTCAAAGCGATTATCTCCCTTGAGCTACGGTGAAGTCTTTCTATTTTCTTTGTGGGAAGAGTTGTGGGTACGGGGGATGGATTTGAACCAAAACAAAATATGTTAAGGCTTTATTTTTTGTCACTAGACCTATGAATCGATTTTATTTAATAACCAAACCCTCCCTTAGTTATGTCATAGGAAGAAAACTCCTGATTTCAATTGCCTTCTTATCCACGGTCTCCTGCCTGAAGAATCCACTGAAGATACTGATGATTTAGTCATTAAGACAATTAATAAAAAAAACTGAGGCTTATCCATATCCAAGGTAAGATCTCGATAGTATCTCATAGGCCCTCGGGCCTAAACGTACAAAGCACCTCAGATGGTAGCCGTCAACGTCCACGACCCATCATTGTCAAATTTCGCAAGATACTCTACACGCTCAAAGTCTATAGATCCAAGAGACGCCTTAATCTACTGGACTAGTTATCACTGAAAATCTCACACCAACCAATCAGCGAAGGATTCTACTCAAGGCAGCTAACTCACATATATACTTCTGTTAATTCTGCGTGAGTAGGGATGGAACCATCCATTTCCTAACCAATGCTGACAAGATGACCACAATTTCTTCTTCAACACAAGATTAGACAACTTGTAAGTTGTATTCTGACTTTACCTTGAACTTGGACTCAAATTTTTTTGGATTCATTCTCCTCCATGTTCTTATTTAAAAAAAAAATATGCAAATTAAAGCAATTTGAATTTGTGACTACCCCTAATTCTGTTATTACGTCTCTTAGGCGTCTAAGGTCAGAAATACCTTTCAAACCTAATAAAGAGCCTTGTGCACAAATGATCTGAATTTTTCTATAACAGATTTTATGATTTGGTAATTGGTTCAAGACTTTGGTATGTCCAAACCAACTTTACATAAATTACACTCAATATTTTAAGATTACATGTATAACTTAAATTGTAAACAAGAATGTCCTTATCTCCACAATAGTTGTTGCCGTTTCAACGTGATATTCCCTCACTACAGCGAAAAACCCCAAAATGACAGCATACACATCCTTATAAAACCCAGGGTATAAACTCCACGGGAATCTTCTTATAAGTCCTGAAGGTAACTTTGTCCCGCAGTTCAAGACGACAAGGATCAATTAAGTCCCTCGACGATAAATAAATCCCCTGTATATCGTCCAAGATAATCCCCACGAATTCTATCTGTCCACAATTTGAATCTTATTTTATTCCCACCGCCTTTTTGGCTCAAAGACACGTAAATAATTACACAACTCTGCTCACATGGAGTTATATATCCTGGCACTAGGTACTTGATGTCTGCTCCTTAATGCAGAGTAAAACTAGCTACTTTCTAGCTAACGTGTTAGTAGTGGATGCCGGCAGAAGAGTCCTTCCAGTGATAGTAATTTAACACTCCAGAAGATTCCCTTCTACAATATTCAATTACATCATCCTCATGCATAACATAACCTTCACTAGCTGACCAATCGGAATGCATCACCCGAATTATCACTTCCGATATATAACTCTCTGGGGGAATTCCCAGATCTTGCACTGTTTGTCTTTAAAGCATAAACAAGCTGACTCAGTTACTAAGTTACATCTTGGGGCTATTCCCCACTTCCCCTATTTGTGCAATCTAACAGGTACACTTAGCAAAACAAACTAGGGTATTCCCCTTTTCTCTCTCTCTTTTATGTGAAACAAAATAAACTTTTTCCTTCGTGAGAATCTCTTCTCAAAATAAAATTGAGAAAATAATATTTTAAAGTTTAATCAGAAAAATGGAGGCCTATAACATCCTCCCCCTTAAAAAGAAATTTGAATGAATGAAAAATTTTCCAAAATCTCTCTTTAATACCTTTCAAACCATTTTGTGGGTAATTTCATACAGTTTACACAGTGCAATTTAACAACTTTTTATTTATAATGGTTCTTGCATTGCTGCCTTCATTCAATATTACATAAAATTGTAGACTAAAATTTCTGAACAAAATTTAGGCACTCTGGAACAACGGCTCTGACAAGCTCAATTTTCTTTTTTCTTTTCCTTTGATATGTCTTATGTCCTGTTTGTATTCTTGTAGAGTTAAACTCCAACAGGTTAATTTCTTGTCTTGGTCATTCCACGAAAAATTAATCAAAATAAACAATTCATAAATAAGTATTGGGTACATGGTTCCCCAATATGCTCAAAGTTGAGTTTTGAACTGTATTCGGAATTTCCATCTCACTTCTTATCTAGTTCAGCCTGAAGATGCTTCAATTTGGTTGGCTCTGAAACACCAGAGTCAATGTCCTGGTTTATGACATGTGTCTCACCATACATCAGGAAATATTTTCTCCCACTCATGAAATAACTCTTTCACCAATTCCCTTGTGACTTTCTGGGGAGATGGCCTAATTTCTTGTCTAAATTGGCATGGTATGTCAGAATTTTGCAATTGACCAATAAGCATGTCTGTGTTTTACAGTGCTGTTTTGTTCACGTTTTTTCTCAAATAAAATTGAAGAAAATAATATTTTTAAAAGTGGTTAATCCAGAAAAAATGGAGGCAATATAACACTATTCACTTAAATTTCAATTATCTGGGGTAAAATATCTGTTTGTTATTTAAAACTATATATTGTTGTCCCTGTTCCTAATGCTAATCACATAATTTTGCGTATGACCCTGACAACATTATACCTTTTGCTAGGCTCACCTTTTTTCGTACTTATTTGTGGACTCAACCATCCATATATTCGTGCTTTCATATTATTGTCCCACCACAATGTCTCGTTTCGCTCTCCAGGTCTTACTCTCCAAATTTGTCGTTTGATAATGTTATTTTTGGTATAATTTACTTGTTGTTGATTATTACAATAATTTGCCCAAAAAAAACACAAAAAAAAACTTACCACCGTAGCGTTGTGGTAACGTGGAAATGGTAATTGACTTTTGTTTTAAACATCCCTCAATGTGGTTGCATTCACCTTGTCATGTTAATTTTAAGAGGTCCATCCCCCCCCCCCCACCTAATTTGCAATAGTCTTAACTTTCATAATGTTTTTTTTTTTAATAATACGTGACATATTGAAATTATTATCATTTTTTTGTTCCCGTTAAAATTCTTGATCTTGAACATTATTCTGTTACATATTACATTTGTATATGCAGCACATTGTATTTGTGTGTGTAGCTAATTACAAGATGTTGACTTTGTAAAGGTTAGTAAAAATTGTTGTCATGATCCTCATGCTATGCGTTTCGTCCTTCCTTGCTCATAATCTCCCCTTACAATCTTTTCTCTGCTATCCATTGATTACCAAGAAAATTTACTATTGTCACAACTGAATGTTATGGTATTTTTTTTGTTTCCCTATGTGTAAGTACACTTTGATTTTGGACTCTATAATAAGAATAGTCAATTTGCTGTCAGGTCACACGATATGGTTTTCGTTCTTTCCTTGCTCATCATCGCACCTCATTCATTCTTTTCTAGCTTCCAAGTTTCCATGAAATATCGTCATTCCCTATGTGGAATTAAATATGATTACACATGTGTACGTAGCACCTTATAGATTTGACTCCGTTATATAATGTTTGGGGGGTTAACTGTCATTCCATATGCTACATTGTTTCGTTCTTTTCCTGCACCTCGGCTACCCCCTTTTAATCTTTCTCTAGCTATCCAAATTTTACCATGGTATATCCTTACTGTCATATTGAATTAAATGATCTTTGTATATGAATACCGTTGAGGATTTTGAACTCCTATCAATTAGTATAAGAAAATTGCTGTCATCATTGTCAATGCTATGTGTTTCGTTCTTCCTTGCTCATCATCTAACCCTTCAATCCTTTTCTAGCTACCAAAGATACCAATGGTTTATACACCGGATTATCACTATTGTCATAACTGAATTTAAATGATATTATGTGTATATAGCACTTTGAGGATTTGACTTCCCTTTAATCTTGTTCTAGTTTATCAATTATTTACCATGTAATTCATCGTCATATTAGGGCATTTTGATATGTTTTCCCGTGGGATTTGTGTGCCAAAATTGATTTTAGTAGCTTACTTTGTCAATTTGGGGTGCTGATTCAAAAATCTTAAGTGCCATTTTTATTCAACCACGCTTCATTTCGCCATTTTGAATTTAAAATGCCACCATTGTTTCAGTAATTTTTTGTCCTTTGATCTCGGCTTAGGAGCCACTTAGAAGAGTAAAATTGGTGGCAATCCCATGTTTGTGATAAACCAGGGATTCCCATTGAAGCATCGTCCTTACTTGTAACTGATTTGGTTTGGCTAGCCATCTTGAATTTCAAAATGGCCCGCCATTTTAAAATTATGTTATGTCTATATCTTGGCGTGTGAGCACCGTGGAAGATAAAACTGGGGTAATACCCATGGTTGTGTACTAAGGATTACCATAACACACGGGCTTGCTTTTACTAATTTAGCTTTGGCCGCCATCTTTGGATTTTCAAATGGCCACCATATCTAATCACTTGGTTTAAAAATCTCGCATACCAGTAATAAAGCCATCTAAAATGGTCGCATTGCATGTACTATGATGATCATTCCAAATCACTGCATGCCTATTATTTCAATGAGCAACCTCAGCCCACCATGGAATATTTCAAAATGGCCGCCACAACAATTTTTTTATTTTATGTTTTGATAATAATGTAATGTCAATGAAAATGTAACCCAAATATCAGTATGTAAATTACCGATTCTACTATTTTTAAACACTATCCTTTTTTAACCCTTTTTTAATACTGACTTTGATCTTGATGTCTTTTCAGTACATAAAGTTATTTTCACCATACTACGTAATTTCGGAAACTTTATTTGAGTGAGGCATTAATCAGTAATATTTTCGTGAAGCTGAAGTTAATAATCTCATGTTATTCCCTTTTTAGAGACACAAAAAACTTTTTATCATGCAAACTTGACTAAATGGCTAAGAGGATGGGTTTTTTTATTGCCTTCCATCATAAGAAAAAAATAAGGCTATTGAAATTCCATTAGAGGCTTAAACATGACTACATGGGTTCCCCAGTACCTAGTCAGGATAAAACTTAAGTTCTTCAAGGCGTGTGTAGAGAGTATACTCATCTATGTGCTGAGACTTTTACTGAGACCATTACCCAAAAGCGTGAGGACAGGATCAATGGCTGTTATATACAACTTCTCAGAAGAGTACTTGGAGCATCATCTGGAGAGATCATATTTCCACACTGGTATATTGAGCATATACCTCCTTTCAGAACCATTAAAAGAGACGTCTCCAGTTTGCATGTCACTGCTCGGCGGACAAATGACCAACATCATCTCTCCTAATTTTTTGACACCACCTGGAGAAAACCTAGCCGTGGAAGGAAACGTAGTTATCCTGATGTCATTGCTAAAGATAATTGGATTGTATACAGTGAAATCCAGCAACTCATAAAGGAATAAAGCAGCCTGGTACAAATTTTTCTCGGCTGCTTTCGACGTTCCGTCTACGGACGACAGATGATGATGATTAGTCAGTATAGCCTTCTGGACTTGTTATGTTGTATCAATTGTGTTACCAAAGTCCACTTGATTTACAGAGGAGTGTCGTTCTTGGCAAAATGTGCTGCAATTTGCTGTTCTTGACATACACCATGCACAAAAAGTTTTTTTTCAAAACCATTTAACATGCTGTCCTAGGTCCGAAACTACCCCATGGAAAATTTCTGGTATACACCCATTGCGTCACAGCTTGCAAGTATAGGGCTGTATTTACCACCTACCGCTTGATATGCCAGCAAATTTTTCCTCCCCAATCAGTACCTCTTAAAGCGGGCAGGGCAAGCCGCCTTAGTATACACTATAGTTTTCCGCTTCCAACTGCTGCACACCTTGCCCGTATGTCACTGTGCACTTCGCTTTTCTTTTCCGGTGAGAAAGTTAAGCTCGCCTGGAAAACTGTTGGTTGAACACAAATCCATGAGGAAAATGAGACAATCCGTTCTGGCGAATATTCAGTTATATCTCTGATGTTTCCCGTCAGTCTTGACGCATCAAATACATGCCTTGGGTCAAGGTGTCTGCCTCCTCGATTGAGTGCTCACCATATTGGAGCCACATCAACCTGGTTTTTTGGAACGTTAGGATGCCAACTAAGCTCTTGCTGCTACTTCATATTCATGGAGTAAAGCAATGTCCCCAAGTAATCTGTCAGTTTAGACTTTGTTTCAATATGAGACAGCAGGGATTTCAGTGGTACTATTTTGATAATAGTTTCGAATTTCTGATGTCCAAACTTGACCGGATCAAGTGCCGGCAGACATTTTTGACATGTGTCTGAGCGTTCAAGTGAGTTATAGGATATATCTGCCGAAGATATCACATCCTTCTTCACCCCGGATCCACTCTTACGGAGCTTCGAACAAAGGTGTTGTCAAATAGAGCAGTGTACCATTGTTGGACTTTATTGATAACGTCGAACCAACTCACCATGGCGTCTATATGCACCAATTGTATTGGATCTCCAACCCACTTGATGTATCCGCCCCGGTGTTTAGTCTACCTGAGAGTCACTTGTTGGTTCCCTGTTAAACTCATCAATGACATGGACACAAAGTAACTCTTGTCATTTGGGGATTAGAGAAGGCCATCTGAGAAAGAATAGTGATCTGCGGATAACCAAAAACTCTGATAAGCTGTCCATGTTTGGGTCCCACGACAGGATTTGTGGAGGTGGGAATCCTGAACTTAGTCACCATGAAAATCACCGATTTTAAGCTTCCCAAGTTTCTTGGTCCGTGCAAGCTTAAACTCTTTATTTGGGCAAGACAATTATTGGTACAAGATCGAGCATATTTGTAGAGACTCAGGAGCCAGCAGTAGTAATTTGGACTTGCTCCTCAAAGGCACCGAGACCAAGCTCCCGCTCTCCCTGTCTATTTGCTGGAATCAAAGTAGACTCTCTACCTGCTTCATATAACTCAGAAGATTTCTAAATTGGCCATCCTGCGGAAGGGCTTGACCAAGTGCAGCTCAGATCTGGTCTCTGAAGATTTACCTCTTCAAAGACCCCCACCATATCTTCAATGTCTCATACGAAGCCTATTGTGGAGTTCGTAACATTTCGGATTATGGTATAGTACAAAGTTTTTCTAGCTGCAAGTTGCTTCAAAGAGGAGGCATAGCAGACCATGATATTGGTTACAAGGTACTCTACCCACGCTTAAACCGCTTTCCAGTAAAGATTTGATGAATTGTCGATGGTGAATTGGTGAATAAAAGACCAGCTTCAGTGTTCTGGTATTTCAAGATACTTGCCGATAGCATGACATGAAGCAAAACAAGCATGACCCTTCGCCAAACTCTCAAACCAGTTGGTATTTCCCGTTGGAGATTGCAGTTTCATTGCCCTTTCGTTGCAGTCCAGATCAAGTGTTATGACAGGTTTGTGATGAGGACCCTACAACAAAATTGGATATCCCTTGAGCAAGGCAAAGCACTGTAGACATATAGATGGCAGTATATCAGTTGGAGGTCTCCTAACAATCTGTTTCATGATGGTCACTGTGATGATATTCCGGAGAAAATTAATCTGAACCTTCTGGCTTGCGTACGCGAACAGTGATCGAATCTGTGTGCAGTACTCGGGAAAAGGTTTTTCAGTACGCGGAAAGGTAGATCTCAGACCGTGTAGTTTCTCCCAAGACTTTACCCAATCTGTGTCCACTTGCTTCCACCCCTCACGTCCTTTGTTTACGTATTTACTCAAATTTAATTATTGAAGTCTTATCAAACCAGCTAAATAATGGCTTTAAAATAAGTACTTTTCTTGGGTAATTCAATCACATTTAAGGCTCTATTTCAAAACCTTATCAGATTTAACTAAACTTGAAACGCTCCATCCAAGCATGGCCCATGCAGTTTTAACGCAATGGCCATATGTCTTTTAATATCCCGCCCTTAAATTTACCAAAGCTCCGTTGTGAAGGAGATATGGTCCGGCAGAACCACAGTCCGGGCTCCATAACGAAGACAAACGGAAAAAGGCGTGAAACTAATGTTACATTAAGAGTCAGAACTGAATCGATTGCCCTCTATTTGTTTCACCATTGTTCCCGGACTGTAGACCGGCAGACCATATCTCCTGCCACACCTGCCCAGTGTTAATCCGACCTGAGTCTGTTATGAATGCCGTCTAATTAGGCTATCGGATTATAAAATCGACAGATACCGTTTATAAGATGGTCATTTTTCCCGTTTGGACACATATATTGAAAATGCCAGCCATTTTGATTCAAGATGGCGACTAAACCCAATTAGATACAAATAAGTAATGCTTTACTAGAATCCCGGTATCACCCAAACATGGGTAGTTGCCACCATTTTTACTATTCTAAGTTGCTCATAAGCCGAGATACAGCACATAACATAGTTGAACATGGCGAACCATTTTGAAATTCAAGATGGCGCCAAACCAAATCATTACAAGTGAGACTCTTGCAATGGATCCCTTGTATAACAAACATGGGTATTGGCCACCATTTTTACTTCTCTAAGTTTGCTCATAGCCCGAGATATAGGACAAAAATAAATGAAAAATGGCGGGCCATTTGAAATTCAAAATGGCGGCTGAGGGCGTGGTTGAAAACATGCACCTAAGCATTTTTGAAATCATCAAAAAAAACCCCAAAATTAACAAAAGTTAGCCATAAAATCAATTTTGGCACGAAATCCCACGGGATCTAAATATCTGACATATCCAACTATACTATACTGAATTACTGACTTTACATACTGTGATTGTGCACTTTGGGGTTTTGACTCTGTTATAAGTATATAAATTGCCATCATGATCACATTCCATGTATTGTGTTTCTTCCTTGCTCATCATCTTCCTTTTAATTCCTTTAATCTTTTTCTAGCTATTCAAGTAACCTGCAATTCATTACTGCCATATATAATTAATGATTTTAAATACATAATGTATCTGGGCACTTTGGGGATGTTCCTTTCGTTATATGTATGGTAAAATTGTTGACTGATCATATGCAAGTGTGTCGGTTTCTCCTTGCTCCTCATCTACCCCTTTAAAATCTTTTCTCTAGCTATCCAAAGTTTACCCCTGTAAATTAATACGGGGTATAATCTAATTAATTGTTATGACACTTGTGTAGGTCATCATATATGCATATTTATCAACAATGTGTTTTTATTTGTTTCAGATACACTATTTATATCTATACATAGAGTAATATTTCCACATGAATTTGTTATCTTCTACGGAAGATAGCATTACTTGTATTTTCATCAAATTATCTATTTTTTCATTCTGTATAATCACAATAAGTTATAAATTGTACTGGTTCATATTATATATTGGTTATTTTTTTTTTTCCATTAAATGTGCATTTCGTGATTTCAGCACCTTCTGTTTTATTCATTGATCACTAAATGTCCGAAAAAGCTTTCGTCAAAATATTAGGCGAATCCGAGCTTGGCTGTTTTAAATGTTAATGAACATCGCTTCGTTTCCCCAGGTCCCATCAGGCACCTGTGCGGGGGGGGGGGGGGGGGGGGGGGGGGGGGGGGGGGTGTAATTTCCTGTCCGTTTGACGGACGAAAATACAAAATTGCGAATTTCTTACAGAGCGACCGAATTAAGCATCTTAGATTGTGGCACCTGGATTACTTAAGTCGGTGGGACGAGGCTTGTGGATCAACGAATGCCCCTTTAACGTATTATAGTTTCCTCATCATTTATTTTCGTAAATCTTCCCTATAAAATTGCGTTTCTTCCGACGACTCGTCAGAAAACCATTTCTTTTCTAATCTACCTCATGTATATAAAGTAAAAAATCAAAAATACGACCAAAAAGGACAAAGGAAACTGATTTTGGTTCACAAAATTGACAGGGCTGAGCAGAGTAGCCTCGTGGTTTAAATGTTCCAATGCACCATATACTTTGCAAAAATAACAAAATTAAACACAAGAGTTCTGACCGTTTACATGACTTCGTTTTTGCAAAAGTCTTTTCTTCATCACCACATACATAATGAAATCACAGGCATGTCATTTCAAAGTCTGACGATGCTCAGGAAGTTCGTGGCTAACTAGTGCTTACACAATCGTGTCAATATTACATGAGCACTGGACAATGATTACCCGTAACTAGATTTTATTCCAGCGGCACTAAAATGAAGTATTGAGAGAAAAATTAGGGAGAAAACACAATTTATATCTAACTCTAACGGATAAATGAATTATAGCCGAAACTGACCACCCGATTTATAAGCCGATGAGCTAGATGGAGGCAGATTTTGAGCGGGGCTGGTTTTCAGGTCCAATGTTGCGAGACTTCTCGGACTTCCATCGTCCATGTTTTGGAAATTAAAAAAAGAGAGGTTATTTCTACTTCGCAATTGCACATCTGCCGAGGCGCCGCCGAGCGGGAACTCCTGGAAGCGCCCGTACAAAATGGACGGATCATAGACATGGAGCTCAAAGCCTCGCGCAGAATCCCCTAGTTCGGTGTAGGCTAAGCTAAGGGATGCTTTAGTAGGATCAAGCCGTTTCTTGAGGACGTAAACCTGCGAAGAACTGGTAAATCCGAGTCAGGAGGATCTCCCATGGCGGCAAAATAAGCTTCAGAAATGGCGACGGGGCACGTGTCTTGTTAAGTCCTAGCAAGGTGACGTCTGATCTTTGACGGAATTGGTCGTTTTTAGCTTTAGCAAGATTGAATGACCATCCGTTTCGGACGAAGATTTGTTAACAGTCTCTACGGCGAACACCGCTATGGTCATCAAAGCGAAAGAAACCCCGGCGTACAGACAAATGCGACTGAATCGAACTCTTAGGGTCGGCGAGAGTTTCTGTTTATAACAGTCGCCATTTTTGCAGTAACTGGGAAGTTATAGGTTCTTTTGGAACGCGAAGGAGGGGCTAGCGTTTACTCTCCCGACGGAATTCCTCAGTGGTGGTTTTTAACAAGAAGAGCGGAATCTGAAGGTGAAGACAGACCTGATAAAAGAATGCATCCATTTTGATTGCGGCGATGAACTACATCGGCGGCTGATTTTGGATCCTGAACTGGAGATGTCGGATATGTAGAAGGGCTAAATGAAGTCGAGAAACTGGAAAAGCTTTAACGCCGGATTTAGAAGATGCCCAAACAGTCCACCTCTTCCACGCTGCGAGCCGTAATACTTGACAGTATAGGGGGCCCTTGGATGAACAACAAAAGATTGGTCATATTGTGACGGAATAAACCGAGTAAGGATGTTCCTGAATCGCGTAGACTTGCGTCGAACTCTCTCAATGCATCTGTGGAAAAGAATAAAAAATACACTGCAAGAACAAATATCAATTCGTTTGACACAAGGAGGTCACACAAACAAATAACCGGTTTTTTTCAATCTCTTCATAAGAAATATCATCAGTTTTTGTCCTACGAAGACCGTACGCGATAAAAAGCTAGATGCGAAAAAATCGCTTTCCCCGTGTACATAACAAAGATATCGCCGTTACGGCTGCACTCGATAGGGCGGCAAAGACTAAGAATAATATCACTATGTCCCAATCGCGCAATACTATCGACGGCTACGAGATTATCTTGAAAAAATTTTTAAATTCATGCGGACCCTAAATTCAACTTTATGGCAAAATAGAAATAACCAAAAAAAATAAAAGGCAAGGTGCACCGCAACAGTCCGATAGCGGAGGCTATCGGCACTCTGGGCCACGACAAACCCCTGTGGGGGAAGTGGGGTGTCCTGGAAGCTAGTGCAAGGGCGCACTCCCTTGATGCCTTGCGTGGAATATACAGACATGGGTGCGCCTCAACTTTTAAAAGATTGCCCAAAAATGACTAATGTAAATGAATACCGCTATCCAAAAAATATATAGACTGACAAAATAAAAAACAAAATATATTGGGTTAGGAATTGGGTGGGGAAGGAGGCTTGAATGCTCAACCGAGAGTGAACAGAAAGGGCGAAAACATGGTCTCCCCACGATGCGAGAAGCGTAACAAAGGAGGTTACGTAACGAGAACTAACGAGAAATATCACCTTGTTAGTTTTCGTGCGTACCGTATCAGCCCGTATTTAGGAAATGTGGCATGCTCATGTATTTTAGTACTCAAGTTGCCTATTAGTGTAGTTCCTTACTATTGCTTTTACCTTGACGAGGTATAACTACAATTATCCGTTAATTCCCTTATTGATTGTTTTAATTCACCTTGACGCATAACCCGCAGCCGCGCGCAAGTGGCTGTAAGCTGCTAGAACTAAACGGGGAGCCGTCTGATCATTCCAGACCACGGTAAGGGTATTTAGCCGGCTGACTATGTTTTCAGTGTGTTAGACTTAGGACCCATATTTTTTCACATTCATGCGGGGACAATTGAATATTAAGTATAAAGAAACTCAATATACAGATGTTGAATCTTAAAAAGGAATTGTTTATTGATCACAGCCAATTTGTGGACAAAAATGAAAGATTGCTGAGTCACGGCATTGATTGGTTTATTATTTTGATTCGGGGGACCCATTCAGGTAAAAATGACTTACGTATCCCTCCATTGGAAAAAAACAACCGATTATCGATCACGTACGTCGGGTTTTGAATCAGTAGGGAAAAGGTAATTTTGTAATGTTAGACATAATACATGGTGTCTTTTGGAAAAAAAAATAGCACTTGGGGCAGAAGGTCATGTACGACCTTGATTTAACATAGTCGGATTTATACATATCGGTCGCCCCCGAAGAGCAAAATGATACTGATACTGACACGTGACCTGCCGTACATGACAAGTGACACCAAACTATTAATCTCGTTACCGTTTATAACTACAAAACGGCAAAGCAGAAAGGTTCTGTATCTCTGTTGTGACAGCGTAATCGATCAAGAGTGAGACTATACATGTGGTTCTGTACAGGTAGGGTAGGACACGATCTGCTCGATTGGGCATTGGGGATTTTCCAAACGGTAATTTGTGAAACTGCTACATGCATTTACTATGGCAGTCTCGGATCAGTGAATTAAAAAAATCATCTCTTAAACCTTTGTTCAAAAGATTTAGTAATATCAGATAAATTAAGAAAAAAATATGAAGTTCACATCAATCATGCTTCTGTTTAATTACCTGTGCATAACTCAAAACTCCAGAAAACTTCCCCTGCAAAAGGAATCCTATCAAAATAATACCATTGACATCTACGCGCCATGGCTACAGAGCTATGGCTCGGTAGCTATGCGCACCGATACACTCCATAATCAAACAGCCCTATTTATATATTATACACCCCCAAAAACCATTGCACTCTGGATATCTGCTATTATGTAAGTTATGTACGAGTGCTGACATAATCACGCTAACAACATGGCCACCATTGCCTATACTTTCGCTCTACATTATGTGCTCACGCTTCTATGGTTTTGATTACATCTATGCAACAGCACTCATCATTACTTCTTTATTATAAAGATATTTTCGTTCGGTTCCTGTGGTCATCAGCATCCGTGTATCTTATTATGTTTGGTTTATAGCATTCCTATATCTCTCGTCATCGTTATTTTGAATTGCTGTGAATTAATCTTTAATTTTTTATTAAAAAGGTTTTCCATTTTTTAATCGTTATTTATTCCCATCGCAATAGCGTACTTTTCCTTCAGCTATTCTCCCTTTATATATAGCTAAAAGTAATTAAATAGTTTATTTGTGTGTGTTTTCGACGTGGGTTCTCGGCTGTATGTATGGGCTGACTCTTAAAATGTGTCCGATCTTCGTGTTATACCATCCCGTTTTGACAGCACGTTAAACTCTCACTCCTCAGACAGTGATACTGCATGTATATCGATCCCAACTTTCTTATGATTGGTCTATTTTGACAATAGCCAGTTTTAATTCATCCACCTTGACAATCCGGTTATCATTAATCCTCCTAATAGCCGTATAGTCAGGGACTGTAAGTGAAGAGTGTTCGCTTCCGGATAAATAGTGAATTTTTTTTTTTTTTTTTGCATACAGTAACGTTAGGCATTGATAATCATAAAATTGATGGAAGCACTTGCCCACCCCCCATATGGCCCCCAGCTTTGTTTCAAAGGTTATACGGGGTCAAAAATTTTAAATGTTCTGAATGTGTTAAAAAGCAACACCATGGTGTCTGCCTGGTCACAAGGATTCCAAAAAGGTATAGTTTACACTATCTTGGCTTATCGTTCCGGCGTTATTGGGTAAAACTTTAAAAATGGTGAAAAGTCAATTTTGGTGTGTACATAAGGTCAAAGGTAAAAGTTGCTTTTATTCAGTTCATATTGGTGCAACTTGTTTCCCTAACTTAAAAGGATTGAATAAGGAATAGTGTGCCTTATCTATTAGGCTTAGTTTTCATTTTATCCAACAAAATAGGTCACAGGTCAATAGAAATTCCAATAATTGCCAATAGCTGGTACTTTATTCGCCATTTTGGTTAATAACCAACCACGTAAGATAGTCAAAACTAATCCTATATTTCATTCATGAGCTACATCAACAATTTGAGCCACCTTTTACAAAATTGAGCAACTTTTAAATTTTGACCCCTGACAAACCAAAATTGCACCTTTTTTACCTTTTTACAGTTTGTACCCCATATCTCCTAACTATAATTCCCAGGTAGTATCAACTATTCCTTTTTGGGAAATCCTGTAACCAGACAGACATCATTGTGTCGTTTTTTTCACCAATCGGAACATTTTAATACTTTTTTTATCCCTGTGTAACCTTGAAATCCAAGCTGGGGCCATGAAGGGGTGTGGCAAGTGCTTCCATCAATTCTTTTGTTCTCAATGTCTAAAGTACTTGTGTACCAAAATTTACAATTTAATCCGGATTTGCCACTCACATAAATCTGTTCACTCAGTCCCCCTAAGTAGTCTAAAAGAATGGTAAGTTCAATTGCTGACGATTTTCGAGCGAAACCTTTTTAAATTCGGAATAGCGAACCTTTTTAAGTTTCGGAATAGCAACCCCATTTTCGGAATACCGAACCTTTTTCAGGAGTCGGAAAAGCGAATGCTAAAAAACGCGCGTTCGGAAAAACGAAAACCCCCGGTTTTCGGAATAACGAACCTTCGGAACAATGAACCTTCGGAATAACGACAAGACCCCGAAAAAGGGGGCTGGACCTGGTACACAGAGGAACGGAGTGCCCATCTCTATTTCGAAGCGATTGGGCCAGACTATCCAATATAATTTTTGCTGTAGTGGGATCGCCACACTACATCTACAGCGAGTCTGTTCCCTTCCCAGCATGAGATGCCGGTAACCATTTATACACCTGGGCGGTAGAGAGGAGTAATTGAGGTAAAGCGCCTTACTCAAGGACGAAACACATTGACCCAAGCGGGGCTCGAACCCAAAGCCTTTAGGTGCGGGCGAACGCTATTCCACTGGACCAAATGTGCCCTCAAAACAATCGCTTTGATATTTAGGCTTTACTGGAATCCTGGTTCAATGATAGTTCCGAAGCCAATCTTGTGGACCTTCCAGGTACAACGCGGAAAATGTATTACGGTACGACAGAAAGGTGAGGAGTCTTTATATTATTATACAAATATAATTATATTTCAAACTGAGCTCAAATTAGACTGTACTGACCGTGACATCGATATGTAGCGAAAAAATAACCAATCATACAAAAAACCATCATAGTATTATTTATAAGCCAGAATATGTTGTGTGTGATGACTTTATGAAAAATCATTGATCACGGTAGTCAAATGAGAAAAAGCAATGCTATATCATGGGCGACTTTATCTTGACCTCTTAAATGTGATAGAGGCCCAAAGTCAACAACTAATCAACTTGATTTATATCAACAATTCCTTCCCTGTATGATAGGCCCCTACTGAGAAAAAATGCATTATTTGACAACATTTCTCTATATGATATCTTACGGTGCTCAAATCTGGTGTCATCATTACCGACTTATCAGATCACTTTCCGATATTTCCGTTCACCTCCAGTAGCACCTACAATCAAACAAATCTCATCTCAATGTTATCGAACGCAGGCTATTAAACCAGATAACATAAAGGCTCTTAAGAATGCCCTCTACTAGTTAATTGGGATTTCATACAACATGACGACGATCCAAGAATCGAGTACCAATTTATGATAAAATTCACCAGTATTCCTCAAATCATTGACCAATGTTAAGACTGATTATCTAAACGTACTACCCCAAATAAGCCTTGGATCACAAAAGATTCTAATTAAATCAATACAAACTAAAGTAAATTATTAGAAAAGCTTGGTAAAACAAACCCCAAACGAGGAATAATCGGATCGATCACTTACACTAAATATAGAAACTTAACCTTAACCAGTTACTCGGTCCTCAAAAGTCAACACATGTTCCTATGATTGAATCTACAAACATAATATGAAAAAAAATGTGAGGGAACCCTAAACAACTTCTTGGAAGGAATAAACAGCAAAAAAACTTCAGTTTTTTCCTTGACAAAGATGGTAAGAAAGTAATACCCTGCTTGCTATGCCTCCCACTCAATGAATTCTTACAAAATATTTGGATCTTCTCTTGCCGATAAAACTACCCACCACCGCTCCTAATTTTTCCACCCCCTGTCAGGCCTATCAACACAACAAGTAGTGTTTTTCTTAACCCAATTCATCCGATGAGATTGATTATATTTTGGATCTTGTAAGTGAAATAAAAACAAGCACAAACCACCGGTCATGATGGTATCAGCTCTACATATCACTTAGGTGTGCTACCTGAAAATAAATTCAATTCGTACATATTTTCAATCGTTCTTATAAAACTGGTGTTGTTCCCTCAAAGCTCAAATCGCTAAGGTCATTCTCTATTCAAAGCCGGTGACGCCCCTTATTAACACAACTACAGGCTATTCTATTACTGCCAACTCTTTCGAAGGTCTTGGAAAAGATTATGTAAACAGAATTTTTAATTTTATTGAAAAAAGAAGCAAACATTTTTTGTGCAACCAGTTTGGATTCGCACAAAGAAGTCCACCGATTAGGGCATAATGAGTCTACACCAAAGTATCAGAGGACTTGGATAACAAACTTTATTCAATCTGGTATCTTCTTGATTTAATGCAAGGCTTTTGAGACTTAAACCACGCCATCCTTGAAAAAGTTAAGCCATTATGGCATAAGGGGTCTTGCAAATCGTTGGATATCCATTATTTATCTGATAGGAAACAATTGTTACATAAATGGTAAAAACCTATTCGCCCTCAACATCATCTGTGGTTGTACATGCTAAAAATTCCGTAAAATAAGAAAACAGATTTTCCGAAATTTACGGAAAAATCTGTTTTGAGAAAACAATAAAATATAAAAAACAAAAACATAAAAATATCTAAAAATGTTAATTTACGGAATATTCAAAAAATTCGTTTGGCAGCAATATTCCGGACTTTTTTTTTTGGTCCGTAAATTTTAAATACGGAAAAAATTATGTTAAAATTACATATTTTTGTTCCATAATATGAGACAAAATTCTGTTAAAATTATGTCAACGTTCCGTTAATTGACAGGAAATTTCTGTTAAATTGTACCCTAACTGACGGAAAATTACTGCGCAAAATTCCGTAAAGTACGGAAATTTTTTTACGTAGTACCACAAGGTTCCATATTAGGTCCGCTTCTTTATACTGTAATCAATGATCTCCTCTTTGTTCAGCCTTCCTCACTATATATCATTTGCGGATGACACTAACATTATTTTTTCACATGAAGATCTCAATACATCGAAACCACGGTTAATAACGAACTTTCCATTATTTCCAATTGGTTAACACAATTAGCTGTCTCTAATATAGCTTCTAAAACAAGTTCAATGATCTTCAAAAACAAACATATTTAAGACCAGATACTAATCTAAAATCAAATCGACAAAAACAAACATCCAGTGGGTAAACCACACTAAGTTTCTTGGCGTACTTATTGAAACAACCTTTCTTGGCACTCAACACACTGCCCATATTCAAAATATTTATAAAGATAATGGATCATCGCAAAGTTTCGTCCTTATCTTTCCTAAATTCTCTTTCGTACACTATACAATCATGACATTACTTTTATTCTCCCTTATCTAAATATTGTGCAATTGTCGAGGCAGACAAAAATAATACCATCTCAAATCTCTTTCCGTTTACAAAAAAGGGCAAACTTCGCACTCTGTCATAATCCTTATGGCTGGCGCACAACCAGAACACATTATTCCACTCAATGAACATGTTTAAAAACTTTCTGATATTTATATTCCCAATTGGTACTTTCATGTATTAAATTCCATCACGATTTACTTCCTTCAGGCCTACTTGAACCCAGTTTCTTCAAAAGAAATGATTCAGAATCACATCCATACACAAGCGCTATGCTTCGCTATATACCATTAAACCCAAGGCGAATATTTTGGAACGGCTTAGATGTCACCTTAAAAAAATAGACCCTCACTCTCATCATTTAAAAAACATTTCAAACGGTTTCTTCTCAGTCCATACGATGTAGATTGAGTTTTGTGATCTTCATTATGTATGTATTCTGTACCGCTGTCCTGTTTCCCTTTTATTATTGCTGTCATCTCTCCCCTCCTTGTCCTAGTCTGTCTGTCTGTCTTTGTTGTGTCCCCGTCTTGTAACTTTACATGCTTTAGGATGCCTGCATGTCGATCTACCCACTGAAGTATTATTCTCATGTTCTTGATATAATGGCTCTACCATTACCATTTTCTCATAATTTACTTTGTTATGCAGGCCTATATTAACATCCATACCTTGCCATTTTTTTTTTCTTTTTTCCCACTGAATGAGGGCATTGCGTTACACGCTCTGCGTTTTGCAGTGTCCTCGTCCAGTTAACTTTGTTTATGTTCAGTTAAAAATATGTAATATCTGTACTTCAATTATTATTATATTTATCATGTTCTATTGTCCAGTACCTGTATGATTTGAACCAAAATCAAAATATTTTATGGATTATTTTTGTCACTAGACCTATGAATAGCAATTGAACCAAACACTCCCTTAATTATGTCATAGGAAGAAAACGACCGATTTCAAAGCTAATTATCTCCCTTAAGCTACGGTGAAGTCTTTCTATTTTCTTTGTGGGAAGAGTGCGCGTACTGGGGATGGATTTGAACCAAAATTAAAATATTTTATGGATTCTTCTTGCCACTAGACCTATGAATAGTAATTGAACCAAATACTCCTTTAATTATGTCATAGGAAGAAAACGACCAATTTCAAAGCTAATTATCTCCCTTAAGCTACGGTGAAGTCTTTCTATTTTCTTTGTGGGAAAGGTGCGAGTACTAGGGATGGATTTGAACCAAAATGAAACATTTTATGGATTCTTTTTGTCACTAGACCTATTAATAGTAATTTAACCAGACACTTCCTTAGTTATGTCATAGGATGAAAACGACCGATTTCAAAGTTAATTATCTCCGGTGCTACGGTGAAGTCTTTCTATTTTCTTTGTGGGAAGAGTGAAGGTACTGGGGATGGATTTGAACCAAAATCAAAATATTTTATAGATTATTTTTGTCACTAGACCTATGAATAGTAAATTAACCAAACACTCCCTTAATTATGTCATAGGAAGAAAACGACCGATTTCAAAGCTAATTATCTCCCTTAAGCTACGGTGAAGTCTTTCTATTTTCTTTGTGGGAAAAGTGCGGGTACTGGGGATGGATTTGAACCAAAATCAAAATATTTGATGGATTATTTTTGTCACTAGACCTATGAATAGTAATTTAACCAAACACTCCCTTAATTATGTCATAGGAAGAAAACGACCGATTTTTACACTTAAGTGTCTGGGGGGTCCATAGTACCCAGGATTTGTTTTTCGGCGATTTCTCACTCGTGAACAATATTTTCGAACTCTAATTTTTTGTAATTGTGTAACTTATCGATGCGCTTCTTTCTATAAAAAAATTACTAAAATTTCTCGCGTTGAAAGGCCCCCCCGAGCAGAGATTTCGAGGAGGGGCGCCCTCCCCAATTCCAAAAAATCGGTTCTTGTTTTGTGCATGTACATAGTTGCTTGTCCAGATACTAATCACGGTGGGAAATTGCGAAGATAAATCGAATTCCTCAGATAGATATAAAAAGTCACAACTTTGTTATCAAAATGCGGATCAGAATTTTTTGATACAGTATCAGGGGACAAATACTACCACATAAATGTTACTGCATCAAAACGAAAAATCCGATTCATCTCAAATTTCCAGAATTGTTCATTTAGGTTAATATCTTTAGTTCTAGTGACCATTTTCAATTATTACACAAAAAAAATTATGTTTCAAACATCTCTGAGTCAGACTTTTTAAATGAGATAATGCTTGGGTCCCTAGGAACCCCCTCCTCTTAGGCACCAACGGGAGTGTGATTTTAAAAATAAAAATGAGCAAAAAATAAAAATGAGCAAACCCTGTTGCCAGGAATATTTTTCTGCTTATGTATGTTCATATGAATGAAACAAAATTAATTACATAATCAGAAAAAATAATTAACCCTTTATGTGCTGAAAAGAAGCGATCCCATCATCGAGCGACTGCGCGCCATTGCTGTACAAACCTATGGTAAATACGACTGCCCCCCCCCCACAAAAAATACAAGAATGTACAAAATGGTAATGTTTGTGTTAAATATATGTAAATTGGTCCTTCTAGAGCAGATATAAACATCAAAATGATTTGCAATGCGTATGCTGTGGAAGCAGGGTCACGTAAACAATATGTTACATTTGAGCGATTTGGCCGCATTTCGAAACAATGATTTGCCCCTCATTTCCAGACGATAAACCGGCACCTCGATTTATATATTGCACCTTTGACCTTGTCCATATCCCCTCAAATGGTAGGAGTTTCATTTAAAATTCCCTCGAGAACGTGGTTTCCTTTGGCACCAACGTGAGTGAAAACACCTTAGGGCCTTAAAAGTGTAAGCTAATTATCTCCGGTGCTACGGTGCATCTAATTTCTTTGCGGGAAGATTACACGGTCTGGGATGGATTTGACACACAAAATCAAATATGTTATGGATTATTTTTGTCACTAACATATGAATAGTAATTTAACCAGACACTCCCTAATTATGTCATAATAAGAAACACCTTAGCGTAATAAGGGGAATGATACATTTAGAGACGTGCAAGCTGGCCGATCGAGCACGGCTCCCTACGCTGGACGAGCCTAGCAAAATTGGTGACATGCTGGGGTTCGTTCCGCGAAACTCAACGTAAATCTACGGCATACATATGGCATGCCTGATGTGGATGGCAACTTATCCAAGCACTGTGTAATGGGATAAAAGGTCTATTATGTAGGGTCTGCTGCTGACGTGCAGGTGAGGGTTTAGTGTACACCTAGGGTTACGCATGAGTTCGCGAACGGAAACCCCTGACAGCAACTGCCACTTGAATACGTGAAAGGGCTCAGCCCGCACGAGACACGTGGAGATAAACATTTGTCTGGCGAAGTTAATTGATTGCCCCACTTCAATACTCAACACTCTAGGGCTATTATGTCTTGCCGCGGATTATATTATGTGCGAATTTGTTCTTTTCTATTAGCAACTTTTGCCATCCAATACACATGTTTTGCCTATCGTTATTATACTAAAAATATGGTAGAAAAGGTAAAATCCCCGTTAATTCTAAATTGTTAAACAATTTAGAAGCAATCTTAGGCATTTACGGGAAGTGACTTCTCTTATCATATTTTCTTCAACCTTCTGAAAACTGAAAAGGCCAAAGTCAATACAACGAAGTAAATGTAAGTTTATTTATGGAGGTGTCATGCCAAAAAAAAACCTGGAGACTACATAAACTTCACACGCCAAAATCATGTCTGTTTACATACATGGCTATCTTGATGTCTGATTGGGTCCCTATCGCTTTTTGTACTAATAATATATATTAACACTTGCACTAATTAAATATAAGTTTTTAAGAAATATCAATCCGTGTAACATAAAACAAGTGATCCCAACATGTACAATCACCTAAAATACTCTGCAGACGCTCTATACATAACACCACGCACGATACATATAGTATGCACAGCTTCATGCTGACCTGCGCTGGTGGCCACGGCCGAATGTGTGCTGCGAGGTGGGTGGGTGTTCACCCCGGCGTGCTAATTGCGTGTCACATGTATCTGCTCCTTGTTCGTTATAACGTGAACTTGGTTTTGTTTATTATGTGGTTACAAACGCTAGATGGCACGTTGAAGTATTAACATATCTCATCATAAATGAAACCAATGTATATAGACACTATATTATTATAATCATCCCTTTTAAGCAATTTAAATTTGATTTTTTTTTCTAAAGTCGCTGTACAAATAACCGTAATGGGAATACAATAATTGCGGGAAGAAAAATACGGGAAACGTGAATTTGTGGGGAAATCCTGGTACAAATTGCTTTTATAGATTCACTGACAAGTGACCGTTCTTTTTTTAAATTTAAGAGTTCCTGTAAAATAATCATGGTTCGTATTTCGTTTCGTTCGTTCGTGCCACAAGTCATGCGATGGCTTGTGGTGTTCAGGATTTATTCAAAACTGTGTAAAGCTGGTCCGGGGCCGCGTGTATCTCTGAACGGACGCTCCTAACATGGCCGCGTTTTTTTGACACTGGGGGCGGATTGGGAACAGTCCATGGGGTTTACACCCTACTCTTATAATTATTCGACACTGACTGCGATGTATGTACAGTTGTGACTCTCGTAGCACGAGGACCGCACGGCTTAACGTCCCCTCCGAAGGACGTGATGCTTTCAATGATTCATTTACCCATTCCAAGTGAACCATGGAGGATAGCGTATTCTGTTTAATCAATAGTTCGTATACAGATTAACTCCAGAATTGAGCACCTGGATGAATCCCAGCAAGTGACCCCCACCGTGATTCTAACCCGGGATTTTGTTTTGGTATATGTGCGCCATAGGCAAGCCCCTAACCACTAGACCAACACGCTCCCTCCCACTCAAACGGACCACGCCTCTCCCCTCCCAAATCAATACGTAAACTTCCCGTAAATTCTAATTGTTAAACCATTTAGAAACAATTAGAATTTACGGGGAGTTTTCCTTCTCTTTACCATATTTTCGTCAACCTTCTGAAAACTGAAAAAGTACAAAGTTCCAACGAAGTAAAATGTAGTTTATTTATGGAGGTGTCATGTCCAAAAAAAAAACCTGGAGACTACATAAACTTCACATGCCACATCGATGTCGTTATCAACACCTGGCCTATCGGATTTCTGATTGGGGCCCTATCGATTTTTTAATTAAAATATTAAATAACACTTGCACTAAGTAAGATAAGTTAAGAAATAATCAATCCTTGTAAAATAATAACAAGTATCCCAACACATGTACAATAACCTACCAATACTCTGGCAGACGCTTATATATATACACGCACGCACGATACATATAGTATTGCATAGCTTCATGCGAAACTGCGCTGGTGCAGCGGCCGAATGTGTGCTGCGAGGTGGGGGGGTGGCACCCGGCGTGACTAATTGCGTGTCAAATGTATTTGACTCCTTGTTCGTTTAACGTGAATTGGTTTGTTATTATGTGGTTACAACGCTAGTGCAAGTTGAAGTATTAACATATATCATCATAAATGAAAAACCAATGTATATAAAAGACCACAATTATTATTATCACTTTAAGCTAATTTAAATTTGATTTTTTTTCTTAAAGTGGCGGTAAAAATAAACCGGGAATGGGAAAACAATAATTGCGGGAAGAAAAATACGGAAAGTGATTGTGGGAACTCCGGTACAAATGGTTTTTATATTCACTGACAAATGACCGTTATTTAAGAATTTCCAGTAAAATCATGGTTGTATGTTCGTTCGTTCGTGTCCACAAGTCATTCCTAATGGCTTGTGGTGGGGTCAGGATTTATTCAACTGTGTAAAGCTGGTCCGGGGCCGCGTGTATCTATGATACGGACGCTCCTAAACATGGTCCGCTTTGTTTGCACTGGGGGCGGATTGGGGAAAACAGTAGGGGTTTACACCCTACTCTTATTCGACACCTGACTGCGGTGTACATGTACAGTTGTTTTGGACTCTCGGTAACGGGACCGACGGCGTAACGTCCCATCCGAAGGACGGGATGCTTTCATGATTAATTTGCCCAATTCCAACGTGAACCATGGAGGAGAGCGGTATTCTGTATTTAATCAATAGCTCGGATAAGATTAATCCAGAATTGAGCACACGAGTAAATCCCAGCAACCGTGACCCCACCGGGATTCGAACCCGGGATTTTGTTTGTATATTTGGCGCGCATAGGCACAGCACCCTAACACTGACCACGCTCTCCCACTCAACTGCTAAAGATGTAGTAATTGTGATTTAAATTAACATTTAATTTAAATTGTTAAACAATTTAGAAACAATTTAGAATTTAAGGGGGAGTTACCTCTCTAACAATATTTATTCAACTTGAACTGAAAAAGTACAAGTCAATACCACGAAGTAAATGTAAGTTATTTATGGAGGTGTCATGCCAAAAAAAAAACCTGGAGATATAATAAAACTTTAACATGCCAAAATCGATGTCTGTTATTCAAACACAGGGAATATCGGGATTTCTGATTGGTCCCGATCGCTTTTTGTAATAATAATATAGAAATTAACGCGTCATAATTAAATATAAGTTCTAAGAAATAATCAATCCTGCAAAATTAATACAAGTGATCCCAACCAAGTACAATAACCTAAAATACTCTTTTATTCCTCTCCACTACAAAACGTCTTCTGGCAGCCGCTCTATACATAACACGCAAGCCACCGATAATTAAGTATGCATAGCTTCAATGATGACCGCGCTGGTGGCAGCGGCCGAATGTGTTGCTGCGAGGTGGGTGGGTGTTCACCCCGGAGTGCCTAATGCGTGTCAAATGTATCCGATCCTTGTTCGTTATAACGTGATGGTTATTGTTTTTATGTGGTTACAAACGATAGTACAGTTGAAGTAGAACATAATCCTCATAAATGAAAACCAATGTTATAATAAGACACTTATTATTATTATACTTTTAAGCTAATTTAAATTTGATTTTTTTTCTTAAACGGCGCTGTAAAAATAACGTAATGGGAAATACGAAAGAAAGAAAAATACGGGAAAGAAAAAAGAACAGAAAGAAAAAGAAAAATACGGGAAACCGTGATTTGCGGGAAAATCCCGGTACAAATTGTTTTAATATTCACTGACAAATGACCAGTATTTAGAATTTCTGTAAAATCACGGCAATTTACCTTATTACGGGATTTTCGGCATTTAACCGGAAAATGTGCTGCTGGGAAATGCCCCTTTTAAAATTGCAGTTCTCCTAACGTATTAGTATGGGACAGTGTGTCATTTGTTGGCTTTTTGCTACAATTGGAATTTTGGGTCTTAAAATGTAGATATGGGTCCCAGGAATCCAATCAAATGTTACCATTTTTTTATCCCTTCCTTTGGCGGCCATCTGGATTTCAAAATGGCTGACCATTTTCAAAAAATTGACTTTATATCTGGACTTCTGAGCCACATAGAAGGTTCAAATTGGTGGCAATACCCATGTTTGATGTCAAGGAACACAATATCACCATTCAGGAAAGTTTGCAGATTGTTTCCTTCAGGCGGACATTCTGCATTTCATAAATGGCCGCCATTTTTACAAATTTTGTCTATATCTGGACTTCTGAGCAACGTAGAAGGTTCAAATTGGTGGCAATACCCATATTTTTGATGTCAAGGCACAAAAATAGCACATTCAGAAAGTCGCAGAGTGTTTCCTTCGGGGCCTATTAGAATTTCAAAAATGGGCTGCATTTTTTAATTAGCTTCGCCCAATATCAGGGAGTCTGAGCAAAACATAAAAAGGCTCCATTTGGTGGGTGGCAATACCCATGTTTGTGATGTCAAGGAACATCATTTATTACATTTAGAAAGTCGTAGATGTTTCCTTCAGTGGCCATCTTGAAATTTCAAAATGGTTGCCGACCGGTCCTAAGCCGCTGAAAACCATCGGTAGGGGTAGATAAGATCGATCGAGCGACCCCTGGTTCGAGCCCCGTGAGAGCGGGTTTCTTGGTCACACACACTCAATAGTTTCCTATACGGCAGAAATTCATATTTGCAATTGTGATTATTGGAATTTCTCCTCGCCCCCTCCTCCCGCCTATTAATAATAGAATGTGCAGGTGTATTGCAAGTGGATGACGCGGCCGGCGCCTCAATGGTTCGTATATTCATTAAAAGGTTTTTGTCCTGTGTGTTCATCGGAGTCAATTCTGAGCACGTAAAAAGTTGCGTACGTCATCGATAAGAGGAGGGGATCATCCCGGGCTGTGTACCGCACTCATCACGCTAAGGGTACCAGAGTCCCTTCCGAACCGGTCACTGGCCAGCATGGAAGGTAGGCCTTAATCCACATGGAAACATGTTTTGAGGCTTTTGTCCAGCATGGGAACTGACAAGCTGATATGAATGGACGAACTCACCAATATCTGAAGTCTGAGCAACATAAAAGCTCCATTGGGTGGCAATAAAACCCTGTTTGTGTGACATATATATCTGGTAGATCATCTAAACATAGCAGCGTGTCAACCAAACAACAGTAGAACAGAACCCAAACATACGCGTCCATCCAAAACCTAGAACCCAACAGCTATTGAACCATCTGAATTGTTTTACAATGTACATCAGGGTTAAAGCCCCGTTATTTGAATACTTAGACTGTCTTGCGCCAACATTGGGCTCATCTACCATTCATATGATGGGTAGTCCGAAAGCGTACTGGAAGGTCAAACTCTGATATTGACAAAAGTGCGAAAACTTTGTTAAACGTCAATGGCTGCTTTCATCATCAGCATATACAACGTCCAGACACTAATCAAAAACAGCCATAAAGAAAACTTGTACATGAAGCACAATTTGTATGATATTGATGTCACCTATACCACTTGTACACAGCAAACATCTACTACAGCTATGACTTATTAGCAACAAGCCTCTGCCTGTAAGAATAAATGCGGCTATACAGGAGGTGGGTCCATTTCTTTCTCACCACAGGCTCTCAAGTCACCTGCCAGCCTTGGCAACTGTATGAGCGCATCCTGAAGCTTAACTGATGGGTAATCCTGAAACAACAGTCATTTGCTGCCAAAACCAGCCGAGATAAAGATGTCTCTCCTCTGCTTTTACATGACGTTCCACTCCACTGGTGGCAGTTCCAGCCCATATCTCTGTGCATCCATGAGATGCGGTGCTTAGACTTCGGCCTGGGGACGCGCTGTTCGCATGCAGAGCGTGGCCACGAGGTGGGTTGTGCGGTGAGGGAATTCGTGAACGGTTTCGTCTTGTTGCCACTAGCACAAATTGCAAAATCAAGTAACCTGTGGACATACCGTCGCCCAAATGGAAACTCGTCCAGCTGGACCACATTCTGAATGCAGAGAGGGGTGGAAATTGACAGATTTAAGAACACTTTTGAAAGCTGTTAGTCTGATCATAGAAAAAAATTGCTCTTGCAGGAGCAGTATAATTAACCCGTCAGAGTAAACTCCCTCCCAGATATCCCATGAAAACAATTGACTGGTGAAAGGTAGTGGGAGATACAAAGCTCGTAGCAATATGTAAGCAGTACTAACAGTTCAACACGCTTATTGGATTAGTCTTGAGATTAGAACCCTCAGCACAGAAGATGTATGCCATCACTTCATCAGCCAACAAGATTGCACTGGTGATGCTAACCTATAAGAAAGAGGAGCCACCTACTCCCTTGCCCTCAATGACAAAAGTCATCAAAACGAGAAAAACTGAAGTCTGCAGCCAAGCACCATACTAAATATACCAGAAGCTCCAAGCACAACCTTAATGCCGCTAAGGCTGCACCTGATGATGCTTACACCGTGCTGTGAGGAGCAATGTTAATCCAAGCTGCAGCACTTGACACCCTACATCTCAAAAACAGCATGCTGCTTGCCTTTGAGGCACTGAGGGAGCTGACGATAAGACAGCTACCCCACCCTATAAGAATCTATAAGAATCAAAGGTGATCGAAAACAAACAACCGAAGAGAGCCTCGACACATGATTTCATGCATCAGCACTTTAGTTCTCAACTTGGCAAACCAGTTCAGAATACCACTCTTCAATCACAAGATAGCATACGCCCCTTCCTATCAAGACAAGACTGGAGTTTCTGATCTACCCAAGAAACTGAACAACAAGACGCCTGTCCTCACAACATTTCTGTGCAGTAATTGAAGAATCCAACTTTTTCAATCAACTGTTTGGAATTTGGTAACGACACCTACATGGGAAACAACCAGCTGCCTTAGATTACTTAACACTTTCATCAACCCTCTACCAAAGAAAAGTGACCTCCAACACCCCAAACTACATAGGAATCGTACTGTCACCACTGGCCTCTAAGATCTACACTCAATGCTGCTCAACAGAATCGTTTCTTGCTCACGACTAAGATCCCATTCTCAGACAAAACCAGAACGGTTTGCGTAAAGGCAGATCAACACTACCCTCAGATACTTGCTCTCAGAAGGCATGCATAGAAGAGAAAGCTTCATTGTGTTTGTAGACTTATGATGCTCCAGACGAATGTCAACAGCAATGGCACATGTATGATACCCATCTAACTCTGTGAGACACTGATGGGTCCACAAAGGATTCCTAAACTCTTGGAATCCTCCAAGGAGAATACTCTTGCTCCCAACTCTCTTTGCAATCGTGGTTGATTACATACATCCTCAGCAGTCTTGACATCATGACGACCAGGGACTCCCCATCAACCCAAGCGTCTAGACGTCAACCAAAGTCAGCATCTCACAGACCTTGACCTTGCAGATGATCTAGCTCTTATAACAGCTGATCTGATATCTGGTGCACAAGATCTACTAACATAACTTGAGAATGCTGCAGACCAAGTTGGCCTACATCTAAATTCCAAGAAGACGGAATATGAGGAAGATAATCATCACCTATCTGCACTAAACGTTTACCCACTCAAAGAGGTCAGGGACTTTCAAGTACCTGGGGTCGCTAAGGTTGGTCGACAGCAATAAACACTCCTTCCCTATGGCAATCTGTATCTCCTTTTCAACCAATCTGAAGTTCTTTAGAGCCTGTGAAGAGAGTAATCCTGTTATAGGGATCTGAGACCTGGACCATGAAGAACTACAGGATAGACCGGATGGCACCTACACCAGAGTACAAAACATATCCTGCGTGAGTACATGCCAAGGCACAGATATGTGGAGATATTCCAGGCGGATCCGGGATTTGAAAAACATCAAAATTACCGGGTGGCTGAATGGCTGAACTTGTCCAAAATGGGTGGGTTCACAAGATTTTGCTAGACATACCTGGAGGGCGCCCCTGCGCCCCCCTCCCACCCCTCCCTGGATCCGCGCCTGATTATCCCTCAATCTCATCTTCTGTTGGCCAACGCTGAGCACGAATTGCCGGTCACTCTGTTAAATGTTATCATGCGATGGAGCAAGTAGTCTCGGACATCATGTTGGAGGTTAACTTACCATGCCCAAACAGGGGTCGTCGCCCCTTTAAACTACATTGATCATTGCTCGAGACATGCAGAAGGATCCATCTGACATCCCCCACTTAATGATGGACAGGGACATTTGGCGCTACAAACAATGGTGAACAGTACTCGGCGCTGCTGTCCGCAAGATCGATAGTTCTGGGACATATGACAGCAAAACTGAACCTATATACACCCTATTAAAACAACGCCAGAGCTGCGGCTCTCCCAGATTCCATGATTAGTGTTCGGGGGCAAAGTATATTTAAAAATATAGTCATTTTGAAATTAAAGATGGCTGTCAAAAGAAACCCTGTTGACTCTGGATGTAGGCTAATTATATTTTCCTTACATCACAGCAATAGTATTGCCACCAAATGGAGCTTCTATTTTGCCCAGAAGTACAGATATTGGGCGAAGTATACTTCAAAAGGTCAGCCATTTTGAAATTCAATATGGGGGGGCCGCCAGAAGGAAACAATTGCGACTTTCCTGGATGTATATATGTTATCCGTACATATCACACACATGGTTATTGTCACTATTTGAGCTTTCCTCATATTGCTCAAATCCAGATATTGAGGCCGAGTATAATATTTTTAAAAATTGGCGGGGCGGCCATTTTGAAATTCAAGATGGTCCATCTGATGGAAAAATCTTGTGATTGTTGGATGTAGTATTACATTCACTGACTCACAAACATAGGTTTTTGCCACCTAGCTTGCAGCCTTCAATTTGATCAGAAGTGGCCGATAGAGCAAAATATGTTTAAAATGGCCATTTTTGAAAATCAAGTACTACCTGAAGAAACTATCTGTCAACTTTCTGGACTTGATAGTTGTTTTCCTTGACATCACAACATGGTATTGCCACCAATTTGAGCCTTCCATGTTGCTCAGAAGTCCGATATAGAGCAAAAAAATATGTTGAAAATGGCAGCCATTCTGACACCAAGATGGCCGCCAAACGGAAGGGATAAAAAATGGTAACCATTTGATTTGGATTTTTCTAGTACCATTATCAACATGTTTCAACCAAAAATTCCATTTGTAGCAAAAAACCAAAATCTCAACATCAACACACCGCCCCATACCGATATGAATGCATTTCGATTCAAACAAATAATAATTTGTTTATACAATGTAAGGGCGTATACTGCTTTGAAAGAAACAGGTCTATCGCAATGACTTAAAAAAAATGCAATGAGGGCCTTGTAATATTTTGACAACACTCTTTAAACCTTTAAATGTTCTAATGATGGTCTGTGTTTGCTATTATCTATAATTTTCACAAGAACCGATTGAAAATAAAGGAATTTGAAAAAAAAAAAGAGACTTCTTTTTTTTCATGAAGTTGTCAATATATTTTAAAGTTAAGACTAATCTCATCATTGTACATATTATCCACGCCACATACAAAAACGCTTTGTTTTTAAAGTTAAACAGTTGTTTAACGGCTGAACTGAACAACGTTAACGTGTTTAAACTTTAACAACTGTTTAAGACTGGAACAACGCGTTTATTTGCAACAAGTACACAACACGTACGTGCCATAGGAATATTAAATGATCAAGTTCCCGTAGCCCTCCCTCTCCTCTCATTTTTTGGAATACGGTAAAATTATTTTTATTTTCAATTTCTTAAATTATTTTTTTTCAATCTGACATTTTTATAGATGAATAGACCTACTTGTGTTATTACTTAGCGCAGGTCACTTTCATGTGATTTTAGAGCCTAGGAGGGGGAGGGTTCATATTCCTTGTAAACTAAAATGGCATCACCATTTTTCTGATGCGGCCGAATGTCGGTGGTAATATCATTTCATTGAAAGCCATTTAGTAAATAAAAACCACCCTCCCTCCTCACTTTTCAAACGCTACTGCTAAGAGAAACTCTAATTAAGTTCAGGGGCTTTAACAAAAACCTATATGAGAAACGGTTTTCCATACGACAATTTACAGTAAACGAACTTTCAAATTTTGTGTTGATATTGTAACGATCGATAAGAAAAAGTGTGCCAGCAGGATGACGTAATAGAAATATAAATTTGACACACGGCTTATGGAAATGGAAAGCCTACCAAGATTCTTATTTAAGATTTCCAAACGAGGAGGTTGACTGTTATTGTTCCAAGTTTGGCGATGTTTCCATGGGCCAAAACGTAGGTTTTATATTGAAACCTAAAAAAGTTTAGTTGAAACACGCGAACGCTCGAGCGAATACGGGAACGTTTTAAAAACAAATAACCGCACGTACTGCAACTGTAACTAACTATTTACGCGCCACAAGCATAGTCCTATAGCGGGATTAGTCGTAGATACGGGAAGGAAAATTGCCCATTTTTCTTTTCGGGATTTTTCCCATGGATATAAACTGTAGTACTAGTAGCCTGCGAAATAACTCATGCAAATCCATGCAAACATATGCAGACCAAGTCACAACCAGAGAAGTGTTTCAACGGTTTTGCTTTTTATCGTATTACTCTATGATATGAGTTAAGAAGCCCTTTCACGATATCACATTCTATGTGTTCTCGTTAAGTGGTTATGGAAGCTAACAACACTGGTAACAACACGCCGAAATAGTCGGGCTTGAGTGGCGTGGCAAAGTACCCCTTACACAACCCTCCATCTTTCTGTAACGGTCGTGACCTGTCCACACTTCAGTGACTTTGAGTTCGAGCAAATTAATACCCTGGACGCTGTAATCATCGATTTGCTTGCAAGGCCGGCCTTGCCAACGCTCGTCTCTAAATGTAATAAAGTCCCGAACTTCATTTGGTAATATCGAATGCCCTGATATTTTTATGCCATCTGCGTATGATATCAGGTCAAAATTTTGTGGAAAGTACGATGCATTGGTAAAATATGGTTTTTGACCATATTAGAAAAATAAATATATTTAACACATAAAAAGAAAAACTGCTAAAAAAACAACCTTTTTAAGATAATTTTCTATACCTTATATCCTTAAACTATACAAAATGGTAGTCAATCATCTTGTAGAAATTTTTATTGGCTTTCAAATGACGTAAACGGCACTATTTTTGGAGGTTGTAATCAAGAGTTATACAGTAACAAGGTCTTTTAGGTAATAAAGGGCACCCTTTTGGACGCCATCTGAATTTTTTTATTTGTTCGCAAGAGGCTTATTTAATCCAACATCACTTTCATACCCAGCAACATATACACGATGCCTGTATGGGGTCAACATTTTAGAGCAGAGGCTGTAAGTCAAAACCTAGGAAAACGGTGAGTTCATTTCAATACTATACTTGGGTTTGTATGAGCAAATTTAAAATTTCTTTTTAATGAAACTGCGAAACAGTTTCTATGTCACATACCAATGTCATTTCTAGATATTTCAAAAACACAATACCACGCATAAACTTCTTTTGAATCAGTCGTACCACTCTTCTTAGAATTTAACAAGGCTTTTCTATTTAAAAAAACTAAGATAAACTCGGTTGCGTTATAAAACCTGCACTGGGATTTTGTAGTCTGTACATTTTGCAACACTGGTAATGTTTTGACGAAAAAAGCCACAATGAAACCATTTTGAACAGATATCTTATTTTAAAATGTTGTTTGTAACAATATCGAATTATTAAAACAGAACATAATAATAACAACACAGCAATAATTATAAAAAAAACAACTTTACGCTCGTTAAGGACGCTCAGGTTCGCCTCATTGCCTACGCTTAATCATTTACGTTGGACTTTATGGTATTATTCGCATTGAGTGTTTTAAATACATCTAATACAACAAATTCCTACAAATTGCTCGCAATAATGCTTTTATTTCTGCGGTGATGCATGTAGTCATAGTCGCTTTTGACGTTTTATTATCGCAGACAGTCTTTTTTTCTTCCTCAATGCTGCTTGAACCATTGTTTTGTCTCGCTTGTCTAGATCGCAATTCAAGTTTGACAATCAAATACGCCTTCCTTTACCATCACGCAAAGACGTACCTCAGCTTTAAGGGAATTAAAAAAGCCAATCATGTAGGTAGTGCCTCAACTTAATTAGGTAAATATATGGTTTGTTGAATGTTTGCGCATTTTATACTTATTTTCTTCTTTTTTTCGTTGTATTCATTTTCAACAAGTTCAACTGATGGGGAGAACAAATTCTAATTTTAAAAATTTTAGTATTTTTTCTAAAGTCATTTTTACGTATAAAACCACCGTGTCTCTGATAGAGTCATCTTGATGTTTTTCCTGAGCTATTATTAAATTTACTCTCCAAATATCAAATATTGGACTTTATAAATGAACCCACATCTTCCATTCTCGTCTCTTGTTTCTCCAAATTAGTGTGGTCATCTAATCTCATTTATACCACCCCGTTATTCGGGGGGTCGTCAAAGTATTCCACCTTTATCAGATGGTTAGCGTGTAATTTTTGTCTGCTTGCTGCATTGCTGGTATGTATTTTACGTTATAAAAATAATCCAATATTTTGATTGAATGGATTGATTAAATCGAATATAGATGCTAAAGTACTTTCATTTGTTATATAGTATTACAAAGACTTAAAAGCTGGTATTCTCAAGTCTAACATTAGATCTGGTATAAAAAGCGATATAGTCCCCCTGGGGCCACAGTCCATGTTTCAAGATTATCAACCTCCTCGTGGTAAACCCCGGTAACTGATCTTTTCAGGCGAATGATAATCAACTGAGGCTACGCAAACATCTGTTTTTTTTTTTAATTCACTGTCTTTTTAACTCACTGTTGTATTTTTTATCTCACTGAATTTTAATCATGCCCTGTCAGAGGACACTATCTGATGCCAGTCTGGTACACGTGCCCTTATTAGGGCAGGCATCACCGGATGTCAAGTCAGATGGCATCTCAGTGCTCCAACTAAACGTGGAAGGTCTCACTAGGGCAAAGATAAACATCATCGAACACCTCACACATACGCATAAAGTCACTGCGATTCTCCTCCAAGAGACACAAGCTGACAGTTCCATTCTGAACATTTGCGGCTACACCCTAGCTGCAAACACCGAGAGCGCTACCCACTGGATTGCCACCTTTGCTAGTAACTCAGCCCAATGGAAACAAATTGCAACCTCGCCTGCAGACTCCACCCTGGAATGGGAAACGACCCAAATTGCGGGTGTTCATGTCACCAATGTCTACAAGCCACCTAACCATCGGCTTCAAGCAGACTCTCTACCAACTTATGGTGCACCTTTCATTTACGCTGGTGACTTAACAGTCATAGCATTACCTGGGGTTACAGGAATACCAACTCTGATGGAGCTACCCTAGAGGACTGGGCTTCAAAATCCGGCGTTCAACTTTTGCGTGATCCCAAGCAACCAGACAGTTTCTACTCTGGAAGGTAGAATACGTCTACAAACCCTGACCTTGCTTTTGCAAACATGGACACCATCTCCATTCACCGCACTGTTCTCGACCGCTTTCCGAAGTCCCAACACAGACCATCACGGATCGCTCAGGAGAGCCTTGCTAAGCCTGTACCAACAAAGCCAGTGAAAAGGTGGAACTTCCGCAAGGCAGACTGGGACCAGTTCAAGAACCTGGTGGACTCAGTGCCCAACCTCCCGACACCAACCTCCTCCAAACTGGACAATTCTTACACAACACTGTGTAAACTCTTTATTAATATAGCAAAGAAGACCATCCCACGTGGCTGCCGTCGCAGTTATATTCCATCCTGGGATGAGGAATGTGATACTCTTTACAATGATTTCCTGAATTCGGAACCCGGGGAAGAAGCATCATCCAAGGCTTCAGATCTGACAAACTGTTTAGACAGGAAACGCCGTGAGCGCTGGGAGGAGATGGTCCAAGGAATCGACTTCACTCACTCCAGCAGGAAGGCTATAAACCGCCTCACCGGCAGAATTTCCAAACCATCGAAATGTCCAGTGACTGCCAACTCAATTGCTGAGCAACTCCTCGCAAATAGTCGTTTCAAGAGAAAACTTCGTCGAGCCCCCGGCGTGGACGGGTCACTTTCAACATCCTTCTCATTAGATGAGCTTACCTCTGCTCTCAGCCAACTAAAGAGTGGAAAGGTCCAGGGGCCTGATAACATACCAACAGAGTTCCTGATGCAATGCGGCCCACGATGTCTAGATTGGCTCCAGGAGTTCTACACAATGTTGCCTTACCAACCAGTCCTTACCCAAGATCTGGAGGAGAGCAACTATCATCGCACTCCCCAAACCAAACAAGCCTGTCAACAACCCTAAGAACTATCGCCCAATATCACTACTGTGTGTCTCCTTCAAACTCCTTGAGAGGATGATCCTGGCCCGGCTGGAGCCCGTCGTCGAACCCCTATCTGCCTGACGAACAAGCAGGATTTCGCCGTGGCCGGAGCACTGTCCACCAGATTGTAAAACTCACAAATGATATTGAGGAAAGCTTTGAAAAGCGCCGTAAGGCAGGCGTCATCTTGGTGGACCTTACTGCAGTATACGACACCGTGTGGCACCAGGGCCTGACACTCAAGCTTCTCAGGACCATCGCGGATCGTCACCATGTACAATAATTTCATATGCAACATGCTTGCAAACCGTAGCTTTATTCTCAAGACCAGTGATGGGCAGAGTAGTCGTCTGCGTCGTCTGAGGAACGGAATACCACAAGCATCTGTACTGGCTCCTAAGCTGTTCAACTTGTATATCAGCGATTTACCTCAAACAACATCTGGACAATATGGCTACGCCGACGATCTTGCCCTTCTCCACTCGGACAGCAGTGGACAGAGTAGAAAACACCGCTTACTGCAGATATGAGGGCACATGTGGTCCAGTGGATAAAGCACCCTACCCGCACGCCAAAGGTTGTGAGTTCGAGCCCCGCTGTGGCCAATGTGTTTCGCCCTTGAGTATGGCGCTTTACCTCGATTACTCCTCTCTACCCAGGTGTATAAATGCGTACCGGCATTATTCGATATCGAGAAGGTAACAGACACGCTGTAGAGGAGGTGTAGCGAGCCCCCTACAGCAACATTATATGGTGGAGTCTGGCCCAATCGCTTCGAAGAGAGATGGGCACTCCGTTCCTGTGTATACAGTCCGTCCCCTTTACCTACCTTAACTTTACTTTACTGCAGATATGGCCCTACTTGCAGCATATCTCAAGACCTGGAGACTGAAACTGAGCGAAGCCAAGACCATCGCTACTGCCTTCCACCTCAACACCAAAGAGGCTCATCGTCACCTTCAAATCAACCTCAATGGAGCGCCTCTGGCATACAATCCTACACCAGCCTACCTGGGAGTGAAGCTTGACCGGCACCTTACTTACCGGCTGCACCTCGCGTCCGTATGCGCAAAGGTATCTTCGAGGAATAACCTCCTGTGCCGTCTTGCTGGATACTCATGGGGTGCCAGCCCAACGACTCTACGCACCACCGCCTTGGCTCTGGTCTACAGCACTGCTGAATATGCCGCCCCAGTATGGTGCAACAGCTTTCACACAAAGAAACTGGACACAGTACTCAATGAGCCCTTGAGAAGCATTACTGGTTGGCTCCATCCTACTCCATCTGAATTTCTACCAGTGCTTTCAGGCATTGCACCTGCAGCACTTCGGAGAGAACACCACACGTACAAACTAGTGAATAAGGCCCTGCTGGACAACAAGCACCTGCTGCATAACACTGTCAAAGAATCACGCCAACTCGGCAGACAGAGACTGCGCTCTCGCCGACCTTTCTGTCGACACGATGCTAAACTCTCCAGTTCCCCATTTAACATCTTACAGACATGGAATACTGCCTGGCTAGATACTCCAAGCCCAGATCAACTCTCTATTACACCTAAGACAGCACTACCACCTGGCAGCAATCTCCCACGCAAGGAATGGGTCACCTTAAACCGGATTCGCACATGAGTCGGTCGCTTGAACAGCAATATGCACCGATGGGGACTGCGGCCATCGCCAGCCTGCCAATGTGGTTCTCCATCACAGACTGCGGATCACATTCTCAATGAGTGCCCTACCTTTCGTCAACCAGTGGACACAGATCTCTCAAACCCCAACCAATCAACAGTGAGCTGGATCCAACATTTACAACATATTTAGCTGCTGCCTCATACGCAAGAAGAAGAAGTCCGGGCTTCATAGACGACAACGGAATAAAGCGTGAAACTAATGTTGCGTGAAGAGTCAACTCAGTCGACAGGTTATGAGTGCGGAGGACTCTATCTCCTGCCACACCTGCTTTAAACCAGGGTCAGTCCTTCATTTGTAGGCAGAATATCAACTCTAGGTCTAGTTGTGTCAATGCGGTTGTTTTCCTCTTGTTTACACAAGAATACGTTTCTTTCACATGTTTTTCATGTTTGTTCTTTGTTTTTTTCTTTTAAATTTCCCAACAGAATAACTTCAGTTCTTCAAGCTCACTCGGTAAGTATGTTGTGTGCGTGTAAGTGTGTGTGTGTGTGTGTGTGTGTGTGTGTGTGTGTGTGTGTGTGTGTGTGTGTGTGTGTGTGTGTGTGTGTGTATGTGTGCGCGCGTTTTTGTGTTTAAAAGATAGATTTGCCAGTTCTAATCTGTCCTTCAACTTTCCCCAGGTTTCGTCTTCTATAGAGAAGATAAAGTCTTATTCATATAGCTTTTTTTTTTTCAAAATAAGGAATTAAAACTTTGTATCTACAATTTTAGAAATGATTGTTAGAACATTTAGAACGATTTTCCCCCACCGTGTCCTCCCTCCAATGTTGATTGAGGGATTACCATCAATGCCTTAATCTTACCAATTCCCAAATTGATTGATGAGGTTGGGGAAAGTTAGGTTGAAGGTTGGGGATTTTTAATTGACGTGATTAACAGGAGCATGTAGGTAAAACTCTAGCCAGGATGTGCAAGTCGAAAGTGTGGTGAGTGAGTGAGTGTTTCCAACGACAAGATTAACAGGTTAACTGAGGGAGGCATTTAAGGGAGACAGAAGTATCATTTTTATTTTTCGATATTAAGGTATCTGAAGGGAGACTAACTGTAAACCTGGGTTTACACCAGGGTTAGTCCTACAGAGGGGACCTTTTTCCTTTCTACATACTGTCGTGAAAGTTAAATGCAACGGGTGAGAAAATTCCTCACCCATCATGAGGAATTTTTCTCGCCAGTTACAGAACACTTTTAGAGTATGTTGTAAGAAAAAGGTCCCCTCTTTTATGACTACCCCATGGTTTAAATCCCAGGTCTAAAGTTAGTCTCCCTTTCAGAATACCAACCATTAGTTCATCGGCAACTGTTATCACAAAAGTGCGACCCATTATGTCATCTGATGGATATTTTTTCCGCAGAACCAGCAACATTTAAATATGAAGCCTGCTTCGCACTGAGCTGCCTATTCCAATCTCTTAAATTCCCAGCTATGACATGTTCAACGCAACATCAATGACTAGAACCCTTTGCATTGACACCTGCATAAATATGGTTTCATTGATACCTGTGCTGCAGGCATCGCGCTGCTGTTCCTGTTCGTATGAGCTACCGCCATCACATTCAGAGTTGATCCCTTGAATTGTAACACGTCATGTAGCGGAAACCCAAGGAAAACATGTGGGTCTCTGCAACACCAGTTGATATTAATATGACTTGAAGAAGTTCATGAAAATAGCTCCAGTATCCGAAGTCATTCACACCTATCAGCCTATTTCCAGCTATATGATATGCCCCGCTGTGTGTGGATGTGGACCTTTGACGCTGACAACGTAGACCGATTGCTCGCGAAACTATCGACATATTTCCGCTTGTAGACTCTAAGCTTGGACGCTATCGTCTCATCACTACTTCTGTAGGTAATTCGAGTAATAAGTGTGTGCTGTCCTTATAGGATTGTGTTTGTTTTGCAAATTTGGACTTTTCAATGTGAGACCGCCAAAAGGTATCTTCCTATCAAATCAAATATGAAAGAATTAAAAAAAAAGACGAACAATTTCCCTGTACATACTCCTTAAAAGTAACAGGTTTCCAAATGCACAGGTTTGTATGGACATTTGTAACAGACGAGATTAGCTAGAACTTGTATCAGTCTTCTTACGTCATCCACAAGTCATTGGTAAGGCTTGTGGTTGGGGCAGAGTTATGCGCCGAGCAAGCGGATCCAGGGCCGCTGTAGCCCCCGGCGGATCCAAGAGACGGGTGCCTTCTAACATGACCCGCTTTTTTGATGTTGGGGCGGAGTGGGAACAGCTAGGCAGGAGTTTTCACCTACTTTAGTCGCTGCGAGGTCTTACTAGTGCCAGCCGCGCTACCGGCGTTGCCGCTTGATATGCATTGACCGTCACAACGCTAGACGGTGCCCCAAGCGGCAAAGCGGCGAGCCAATAAATCGATCTCCCTGCCGCTCGGGTTGCCGCATTGCTCAAAGCGCAAATCGCATTGAGTTTGACTTGAATTCAACTTTGGAGCGTTGCCGCTCGATGAGTAGTTCAGCGATAGCGCCGCTTTACTATAATAGCTCAACCCTGCATTATGGCAAGCCGGCGTGCACCAAGCGGCTTGCCCTGAGCGGCTGCCGCTGAGCGGCAAGCGGCATACCACTATGTAATGACTTGGAGAGCCTGAGAATACAGTCACCCAAGACCTGTTACCTGAGGTTCTGTGCTTAATTTTAAGTATTGCTAAATTCTTCTCTACCTTGATTTGTCACCGCACTTTACCAATTTTACATTGACCGTATACGTAGAAGAGAACAGTTTATTGATCTTGTTTAAATTTCTTCTCCAGGAATGGCGTCATTTCATCAATGAAACTGACCAGGTAATTCATATCAGATAAAATCGTCGCCCCTATCACATACTTTCGTATTTCACATTTTTGAGGTTTTTGCGAATTTCCGCCTACTTTCAGCGAGTTCTTGCCATCCCAAAGTTTCAAAATGTGAGGATGCCTAATTCCTAGTTTAAAATTATCTTTTGTCATTTCCACCTCAAAATCATCATAGCCGTTTCACATACTACGGTCGTAGGTTAAATTTGCCATTCATTTACACGTGTTTGGTATAGGGTTGTATTTGCCGAGCCAAAATACCGATTTCACGTACAGATCTATTTTGACGAATTTCCATCAGTTCTTTCGTACCACGCTTTTCACATAGTGATCTAATTTTACGTACATTGAAAAATAACGGTGTAATAAGCGTCCGTATTTTGCAATTACATTATTTGTGATTTCAACATACAGACTTTATAACTTTGTAGCCTATTAAGATAATATAATTGCAGTTTTAAGTTGGATTATAGTTATTTGACTTTAAAATGTTTTTCTTCAAAACAGTACAGTCCTAATGTTTTTCTTTATCTTCTCTTTTAACCATGATAGACATGAAATGTCGCGGTAGAGTTATGAACTGCGAGTTGTCTCGGAAAACGTGTTTTTGTAAAATACGACAGTATGTGATGTGGGCGACGAAATATATGCAATTTTAACATCAGTCCAAGGGATAACAGGGCAAGAGATGGGCGGGAGGAAGTAAGAGAGAGGAGGTGACAGACAGCGCGCTCGCGAGGGAGATAGAGAGATAGGGAGGGAGGAAAGAGGGCGATAGCAGTGTCGTTAACGGGCCTGCCCGCTCTTCTGAGGGGGCAAATTTCCCAGTCTTGGTGAAAGTTTCCCCCTCTAGGTGTGGTCAAAATAGAGGCCAATTTTTCCCGGTCAAAGAGGGCTAAAAAACGGCTTAGTTTAGCATGATTTTTGCAAATTTTTTCCCGCGAAAGTCGTCAAAGGGGGGGCACTGCCCCCCTGCCCCCCCCCCCCCCCTTTTCCACGTCCACTGGTCGATAGAGAACGCTGATAACTATAGCTTGAAAGATTAAAACACTTACTGCATAAGGGGTTTGCACTTCCCTTATACAAACCACGTTTCCCAAAAGAATTTTGTGCGACGAATTCTACCACATGGTAGAAGGCTTCAAAAACATCAACAATAAAGAATAATTTGTTCAGTAAGAAAACCAGTGGCAAAACATTAATTTTAATTATGCGTCAAAATAGCAAAAATATACTAATTAGTTTCTGTATTTTCTACGGCAGTGATTCACCTACACTTATGAAGATTGCTTTAATTGAACTACAGGGTAACCCAATAAAAACTTTACCCAAAATGAAAGTGATATTTTTCCACTTTCTGTAATTTGGTATCTGTGGATTTTATTTTATCATAGAGCATCTTACCTGATTTTTTTCCTTTTTGGTTGAGTAGTTCTCAAGATAATTATGTTCCACTGAATAATAAGCACAAGACCAAAGCACAGATATATGGAGATATATGGAGATATCCCTCCAATTTCATTTTCTGTTCCATGGTTGAACACAATTGCAACATCAAAAGTAATTTATCTTAACGCTCTTACCTTTAGTTTCTATGTTCCACATGTCCTCCCTGATTTGCTATGCACTTGGTAGCCCTGGAGTGCATTTGTTGAACAACTCTTGATGTTACACTCGTTCTTCTAATTGCGATAAATGCACTGTTTATCCGTCGTCGTAGTTCTGGTAATGTGTTTGGGGGACCCACATTGTAAACTCCATAGCTAAAAATCTAGCGGAGTTAGATCCGGTGACCGAGGGGGCCATTCCACCGCATGCCCTAATCCAATGATCCGATTTGGAAAGAGTTCCTGAAGGCGGTTTCTAACCATTACAAGCTATTACAGACCTGTGTGCTGGTGCACCGTCTTGAAGAAACCAGGCACGACGAATTGCTTCATTTCTTTGCAGCTGAAAAATGCGCCGCAACTCTGGTTCCAAATGTTGATTAATGATATTGAGATAACCGGCACCATTCACATTTCCATCAATAAAAATGGGCCCAATTAGGTTATTGTTACCTGTATAGCAGCTGCTAAACTGCAACTTTCCTGCGATCATTAGGTCTGTCGTAGACAAAATCATTGGGAGGATTTCCCCTTTTGGCGCATGCTCTCTCACATTTTGAGAGTTCACTGAGCCAGTCATTGGAAAATTGGCCTCATCAATAACAAGTTCTCTTAAGAAGCGCCGTGGTTTGTTTAGCCAATTGCAAAACGCCAGCCTACGTTGAGGAGCACCTGCATCCAAATTATGGCGTCTCTCAATTTTGTATGGGTGCCAATTGATGTCATCACTAACGATGCGCTGAAATGGTGATCTGTAGACATTTGCGACATGTTTGTGCGTGGGTTGTTGCGAAGCTCCTGTCTTACAGCTTGAATGTTCGCAGGTGTTCTGACACTCCTAGGCCGTCCGTTTCGTCCTTTGTTGACATTTCCCAAAGTTCCCTCTGCTTTAAACAGTTTTCTCATGTTACAGATAGCAGGCTTGGTTGGTACTCTCACTCCAGGGAACCTGTTTGGCCATTGCCGTTGCATAGCTACATAGCTTCCAATTTGGTAGTAAATCTTAACCGCGAAGGTTCGTTGTTGTGGCGTAAATTGAGGTGCCATTACTATGAGAATGTTTAAAGTTCTCGTTCAAGAAAGATATCTGGCCTTAAGCACAACTGCACGCTACGGTATGATTTTGGATTTGAAAAGCCCGCCCTGACACAAGACAGAAACTGGTATTTATCACAACTGCATGCTATGATTTCAGATTTGGACAAGTCTGTTTCGCTGACTCATTGTTCGTTGGACCATATCTTGAAAACCACTCAACCAAAATGAATATTTTTTTCAGGCAAGTTGCTCAATTAACCATTCTTTATGATAAAATAAATCCACAGATATCACTTACAGAAAGTGGAGAAATTTCATTTTGGGTAATTTTTTATTGGTTCACCCTGTATATTTACCATATTAAGCACAAGTATAAATATCTCATGAAATATATTTTTTAGGGTTGCTTGTTGTTAATTTATCATAGGTTTCTACCGTGAACCGCTGTATGATGAAGATACAATATTATGGCACCAATGGCCTACTATACTTTCCAAGATTCTTTTTGATTAATTATTTACTTAATGTCACTAGATGTATGAAAATCAGAATCATAGTGTCTCTAATAAGTTTTAATTTTCATTTTTGTTACGGGCACTTCCGTTAGTGCATAACGCGAGGCTCCCAGGGAGAAAAATAAAAAAGGGTCCATGTAGCTGTTAATAATATTAAATATATAAATAGCCGATCGACTCTAAAGGGAATATTCTTGAATACATAGGACGTAGATCATTAACCCGGGGCACTTGTATTCAAAGGTGGATATGATGCGTGAACAAGAAAACACGTAAAAAGGGTCTCTTTTTTTCAACAGGCGATGTACGCGCGTACATTGATTAGAGTGTCAAACCCAGCAAAATAGGGAAAAAAGGTATGTTTTTTTCGTAACCCTGAAATTGTGATGTACGCGACATCAAAATCATCAGAAATATTGTAATTTGGAAGTAAAGCAACATGAGCAAAGCCAGATAATAAGGATATATTGCATTGCTCACTTGTTTAGGGTAGCAAAAACTGACAAAAAGACTTGTTTATGGTGAGCAAAAACACAAGGGCATGTTTTTAGTCGGTGGAATACTTGTTTAGGGTGCATTTCGGAAGTCCATGTTCACGCATCATATCCACCTTTGAATACAACTGTAACTATTTTCAGGGACTAAGTTAAAGGTCCATGGCCCGATCGCTAATAGCCTCGTCCCCAGAACCCCAGATTTTACCGGAAGTGGTCGAAATTTTGGTATCAAAAGAAAGCTACTATTGTTTTTTTTTTTTTTTTTTTTTTAGGCCTAACTCTTGCTTTGGACAGGACTGGGCCTGCATAAAGGCAATTTTATGCATATTATTGTCTCTAATTAGGTTATTTGCATATTACGAGAAAATGAAAGGTCAAATAACAAAATAAATATCAAATACAATATTCTATGTGAAATTTGCCACATTTTGGTACCAAGGTCGATATACTTTGGACGATGTATGACCATTTTGACCTTTGACCTTATGTCAAGGTCACTAAAGGTCAATTGAAAAAATGGCAACATCGATTTTCTGAATAGTCAGACCCAGTAGTATATGTTTATAGTGGTTGCCAACAATTAACATGAACTTCACCAAATTTTACATAGGCCCCTCCACTATAATAAGGATATATTGCATTGCTCACTTGTTTAGGGTAGCAAAAACTGACAAAAAGACTTGTTTATGGTGAGCAAAAACACAAGGGCGTGTTTTTAGTCGGTGGAATACTTGTTTAGGGTGCATTTCGGAAGTCCATGTTCACGCATCATATCCACCTTTGAATACAACTGTAACTATTTTCAGGGACTAAGTTAAAGGTCCATGGCCCGATCGCTAATAGCCTCGTCCCCAGAACCCCAGATTTTACCGGAAGTGGTCGAAATTTTGGTATCAAAAGAAAGCTACTATTGTTGTCATTTACCCTGTGAAATCTTAGGGCTAAATGATGTTTGGTTTGGGAGTTATGAGCGAAAGTGTACTCCATTTTGGTCGACCAATATTAGTTTTATACAGTACTCTATAGCTCTCTGTGGGGCTTACAAAATCACGTTTCTAGCTGTCACATCAAAACGGATAGAAATATCGGCGCGAAACTTTGCAGATGGGATTTTTGGTGAAGGCCATTCTTTCTATCAAGATGAAAACTTTATATACTTAAATCGGACCATCCCCCTTTAACGTTTAAAGTGATCTTATAATATTGCAGTCCTCCGTGTCGACACGGCTGTGTAGACTCAAAGAGCTTATAAACAAAATTCATCCAAGCTATGCACGCTAGGCGTCCGCGGTATTTACAGCTGTGTCATTTTAAAAATCTAGTAAACATTTATACTAATGAAAGTTTTGTCTATAGTTAATGATGGTATGAACGTTGGAGTGTCGCTATTGATTTTATTTTAAAATTGAGTAGTGAAATGAAGAATTTGATAAATATTATGGTTATTGATTTCAATTTTCAATGATTTACTTCCTCAGACCTTGCTTAATTTAACCGAGGACACCCATTTAATGCAGGTATGTTAATATTGATATATGTTTTATTTATACCAGTATGAGGGGTAAGGCAACCAGACAGACACACAGACCTACGTGGGGGATACTCTGCCAAAAAGGGGCCGGTGCAATTTACCTCCGCTTAAGGGGAGGCAAGTGTGGGCGCAAAAATCAAACGCAGGGCTCACTAAGGTGTTTTAATAGGCTGGTGTGAATGAAAAATACAGTATTGTGCATTAAAACTACCTGATACTAACTGAAATTTCTAAAATCCAGCCTATGTTTTATATTGAAACATGAGTAATCTAAATTCGCCTTTCCGGATTCACACCAGTAAATAACTTGAGAAACAGGTAAGTCCAGCCCCCACTGCAAATGAGGCGGGTTTTTTTGGTGACCCTCGCCTAAGTATACCCTAAAAACTGAGAGAAATTGCGAGACCTGGGTTGCAAATCATGCTTGCTATCAATATTAAGTATAAAGTCTGTAGGAATATCAAAAAAAGGTTGTCATTGATATGTTATTTTGATCCGACAAACCAATTTTAACCGTATGCTTACAGGGAACACCTGACTGAAAAAGTGCTCTGACCTCCAGGGTCCACGGTGCATGCTAGTCTTCACGGTCCAGTCGCTCGAAAATTTTGGGGATAACTACCCTAATTTCATGATTGATTGGGTAGGAGATATGATGACCTTCAAGCAGAATGTTAGTTTTAAGGTCTGAGATGTTCCATTGAGGAGAAAATGACGTTTTCATCTCGGCCATTTTGTACAGGAACGAATGGGACCAGGATTTAGTGGTGTGAAACCTATTCCAATCTTAGCTAGCTGGACTTCGACTAAATCACAGTATTGCGATTTTCTTACACTACTTTTCATCTGAAATTGTATTTGTAGAAGCCTCGTTTGGTGCTCGATATAGAGGTAGTACCAAGGACGGATTCAGATCTCGCTCAGCTGCTGACGTACCGCACTGCTGATGTTGATATGTGCCCTCTGTTTGTCGAACAATATGATGGAATTTACGTCAATCAGCCCTTTAATTCATCTGCATGTGAGTATTTCTCCTAGCGACCAGGAAGAGATTCTGTTCATAAACATAGTGCTAGGGTGATACTGCCAGACATTAACGAGAAAAAAATGCAGTAAAAATAAATTTAAATTCGTTAATGTTTATAAATTGCCAATACTGGAAAAATATGAAACAAGGAAGAAGTAGATCTAAAGCATCCGGCTAAAACGTTAGTCATGAATGCTAGCCAATAGTAATTCTCTCTTCATGATGTGTACTTTTCTTCAAAATGCTGTTTTTTGTTTGTTTGTTTGTTTTCTTTTTTGAGGGGAATTTTCTAATTAACACCATTTCTTTCTATTGCTCTCGTATTGCTAAATATATTACTGAAAAGAAGAATTTTAATTGGGCATCAGTTTTGACATCATTAACCATCTTCCAATCAGGCTTGTAAACATTGGAAAGGTTGATATGTACAAAGGTTTCCGTGTATGTGATTTTACTACAAGGAGTTGGTAATTGGAGGTCGGGGCTGCAGACCCGAGAATTAGGGTGGGCGACTTGAGGTGGAGAGTTAAAGCAATATTAGCGCCCCCAATTTTTCAAAAAAATTGAGATTTTTACACGGTTGCATTGGTAACTGGCTAGTAAACCATACCTGTGAATGGTTAAGCTCGAAAATGTCTGTGTCTCACAAACGAAGGAATTTTGTAATTAGAATAATTATTATCGGGATCCCCGATAATAATTCAACGGCTGCTGGAAACGGCCTTCCAATGTGAAATAGCCGGGAAATAGCGCCATGTACGTGTCTACGCTCATCCATTAGTCGTTTTATTGGTTCAGGCAAATCAAGTTAGAGGTTATAATTTCTCGAGGTGACACTATTTCATCATGGACGGACATAAACGTACCATTTCCAGTTCTGCCGTTAAGTCCAATCTGGGATCCAAATTCTAATTACAAAATCGTTTATTTTATGATAAATACGCATTTTTTAGCATTCTCGTTCGCAGGTATAGTGTCCTAGACAATCACCAACGTAACTGTGCCAAAATATGAAATTTTGAAAATTGGGGGCGCTCTTCAAAAATTATGGGGAGGTGGGATAGGGGTGTTGGTGATGGGTGTTTAGGTATGGCCTGGGGATGTCGTAGAAGTTGTAGAGAGTTGTGCCGGATGTTTGAGAGTTGCTTGTTAACTGCAACATTGCAAAACATGTTCACAGATAATAAAGACAAAGTGGATAAAGGTCATTTAAGGTTAATAATGATTTAGTATTGTGCAATAAAACAGTACCTCAAAATTATTCTTAAGGAACATCCCGTACCATTCAAGCACAATACCAAAAGGTCAGTAATGAATTAAACCAGTACGTTTACATATTTCTCGATGCATCGTATTTATTCTCACCAAAGTTGGATGACAATTTATTGGTTACAAGCTGAGATATGATCATTAATATGTTAGCTTCGACTTTTTAAATACAGAGATATATCCATCCGTTTTAGGATATCTTTTTATGTCAATTATTTATCAATATCTTTATAAAAAAGTAAATACATACATCCATCCTTTAACAAACACTGCTACACACATGCAACAGATTACAAAGTGGCCCTCTCAATGTACCTGACGGTCCCGTCATCTCACAGTCAAACAGTGTTAAAAAACCACGAAAAGGACAAAATAACAAACAAACAACGCCAAAAAATAACACAACAAACAAAATAGAAAGGCGGAGTTCTTAAGCTCCACTGGCCTAACAAATTTCTATTTTTTTTTTAATTCAGGTTCGTTTTTCTACAATGCCAAGAGACTAGATTTTCAGCAGAACGGGATGAACTCATCAATATGGGTTATACCTGGCCTGGACACTGATACCGAATTAAGAAGCACGCTATTTGATGTATTCCTGACCAGAGTGAGAGATGGTCACGTGCTGATATTGGTATGTGATACTCACAATCTGTCCATTACAATGACACATGTATTTCACTACGAATTTCTTCTAAAGTCACTGCCAGAATTGTTCAGAGGTCGGCAACGCGCGCGCCGCAATATCTGCATAAAATGGGCGGAGACTATGGGTAGCCTCATACGCGATTAGCCAATGGGGAGGCCAACCTACTCAAACAAGCCAATCGGCATTCACTTCCGTGTTGACGCACGTCACGCTCGGCGCACAGTAAATAACTCTGAACAATTCTAGCAGAGAATATAGAGTAGAATGATCTCATCGAGACACAATGCCATGGTTGATTGATGAATTCATTTTCAAAAAAGACTACCTAAGATGCATACTTACCACACCGAAGCCGACTATGCAGAGTTAATAAGAAAACAAGTCATGATCCATATTTTGTTTTAAAATTGTCTGTATTAAAAAAACAACTTTCAACGATGCAGAGAACTCAACTTCGCCCAAATTGAAAATGGTAGTCGTTTACATTTTGAAGATAATCACCGATCATGCTAGTGGCTTTAAACTTTGCCTAATACTCTTGGTGTATACTACCAATGTTCGTTTACGGTAATTTAGTAACAATTTTGTATTTTTCTATTTCATAGGAAAAAAGAGAAACATTTCAATTATTATCGTCGATAAGCCTCTATTCCATCCGAGACGCTGAGTTAATATTGTGTATAGCAAACCATTTGACTACATCTAGTAATAATATTACCATGGAGGAATTGGTAAATTAATTTTTAAATAATTTTCGACACAAAATATTACGCATTAAAGCCCCTTATGACAATATATAATAGTAGTAAAATTTGACATTTTGGCGTCTCTGATCGTGTAAATGAGTAACGTAAAACAATATCTTAGACAAAGGATTCATGAAAAAAAAATACATCGCTTGTTCATGGCTGTTGAACACAAAGTTTTAATAATCCTGTTTTAATATACAAATAACTCTGCTACATATATGAATACTTTTAATCATCCCCCCCCCCCAGAGCGTCTCACTCACAGAGACGTTAAAATTGTGCACCTAGCCAGATTCGAACCGATAACTGTCGAAATATATATATTTTCATACACAAGTATTTAAATAACCTAAGTAGGTTATTTAATTTATAATTCAACAGTCTACAAAAACATTGTTTTCTTACATTGACTATTCAACAACAACTTTGAAACAATACTTTATTTTCAGCGACTTCTTGAAACTATTGTCGAGGGTGTTTGGAAGGAGATACAAAGTGGAGCAGATTTCTACCCCAGAAGTGAAATCGACCCTCTGTCTGAAGACCTAGTAAATCTCTTGGAAACTATGATTGCCGTACGTATTGTTATCTTTTTGTGTCGTCTGCAAGAGGGCACGTAGGGATTGCTTTGGTTGTGTGTGTCTATGCATGTATCTGTTCTGAAATGTTAACACTAAACTTAATTGCATGCTGTATCCAGATATATCGATCAATTTTCATGACATTTGGATGCAATGGTCCATGAATAGTTCCCATATGTTAGTGACCTCATGTGACCTTGGTGATCATGTGACCGTTATCTCCATTCATAAACCGCGACGGCAGACGCACCATGCGCTATCTGTGAACGCTGTATTTGTATCTTTAAGATAATCATCACAACGATAAGGAAAGTCACAAGATGGATATCGCTAGAAATTGGGGAAACCAGGTACAGGTATCTAAACTTTGCAATAAGGTTGGTCACTCTAAACATGGACCTAATAGAGAGGAAGGACCAACAACACACGAGTTTCAAAGACCCTATCACGTTACCGCATTTTGTTATTAAATCCTACCACAATTCAATTTACCGGCTTAAGTAATGCGATAATTGCCCTCTCAGCAGGAGGGAAAGCGCTCTTCGGAAAGAGGCGCCGAGCATACTGGGAAGGATTTTTAACCAATTTTGGCAATTTCAGCCAAGCGCAAGAAATCATGGGAAAAAATCTATACTACACACATATGTAAAAAAATTGAAAACTGTAGTGCAATACCAAAAATACTTGAGAAATGTGAATCCATACTGTTTTGGAGAATGGTCTCAAAGGGGGGGGGGTTTGACGATGTTTTCTATAGTTTGAAGAGTGCTGAGATCATAATTTTGGTGCAACCGCTGGGAAATGTGGGGAAACATTGTAAATGGGTGGGGGGGGGGATTTTTTTTTTTAATAATTTGAAAATGAAATCAAATGTACACCCATACTAATTATGATTATAATGATGTTATAATGATTAAAATGGTAGAGTCAGGCCGGTAACCAGGATTTGTTTAGGGGGATGACTTTTTACCCTCAGATTCGCCGGGGGGGGGCGAATTTGGCTAGAGTGGTACTTTCTACCGAAATTTTACCCTTTACCGACCAAAAAACACATAAAACCATATTTGTTGCCTTTTTTAGCCCTTTTCATTTTTTTTTGGGGGGGGGGGCTTTTAAGATTGGGGCTTCTGTCCCCTCGCCCGCTGATTACCGGCTTGGGTATACTTTGCCTAGGTTTAGACCTTAGGTTTAACCGGTTCAACAACTAGAAGATTCATAGCTTTCGAATATATATTTTTGTGTAGTAAATAAAAAGAGTCAACTAGAACTTAAAGCAATATTAGCACATTTTTTAAGAGCGCCAGCGCCCCCGCAATTTTCAAAAATTTGGGATTTAACAACTGGACGGTTACAAGTTCTAACTGGCCCCTTTTTAGAAACTATACACTGTGATGGTTTTACCCTCGAAATGTCGATGTTTCACAAGCGAATGAATTTTGTACTTGAATAATTATTATTGGGATCCCCGATAATAATTCACACGGCTGCTTGAAACAGCCTTCTAATGTGAAATAGCCGGGAAATAGCGTCCATGTACGGTCTACGCTCATCCATTAGTTGTTTAATAGTTCAGGAAAGTCAAGTTAGAGGCAGTATTTTCTCGAGGTGGTACTATTTCATCATGGCGGACATAACTAGCATTTCCACTCTGCCGTAAGGTCCATTGGGATCCCATTCCTAATTACCAATCGCTTATTTTGTGATAAATGCGCATGTTTTTAGCATTCTCGTTCACAGGTATAGTTTCCTAGACAATTACCAACGTAACTGTACAAAAATATCAAATGTTGAAAATGGGGGCGCTTCTTCAAAAAATGTGCAATATTGCTTTAAGATACTCACCAAAAATGCTCATTCCAAAGTTAGAGATGAAATTGATTTTGATGACGTCACTATGACGTCATAAGGTAATAAAATATGAAAATACTGCATATAGGAAGAATATTGATATTTGCAAATTTAGTGGCAAATAAATAATATTGAAACACTTAAACATTTTCCATCATGTAGAGACGTTATGCCGTGATTATGAAATGATGTTGCGTATGTTGGTACTCATTTTGGTATCAAATGAAAGAGGAACACCTGCTATCTATTGCAACGAAAATCAAAATGTCTGTGATATTCCTGTGACGTACTAGGCGTTTTGGTATTTCCCTCCCGAAATGGGGGGGGGGTGCCACACCCTGCCACACCCTATCCACCACTTTGGGATCACCCTTTACCTTTGCAATACCCCGGTAGTGATTTTTTTATGGGAGGGGGGCATGAAACGCAACATAAATGTCAATTGGCAATTACATTAAACCATTTGACACCAGAAAATGGGGGTTTTAGTAAGGCGAAAAGAATAGAAGAGAGCGATAACAACCCCCCCCCCCCCTCGGAAGACGAGGGTTAATTAATCTATCATGTATACATTTAATTAGGTAATAAAGTATGACTTATCACACTTATAATTCAGATGAAACAGACATTGGAATCAGTTCGACATGGTATCGGCTATCAACAGCCACAACGGTAAACAAATTCAATATAACCGGAAGTTAAAATATTACAATTTGGTGGGTTTTCGATGGATATAGAATTCCACGTATGGGCGCTCTTGGGCACAAGTCAGAAGTTATATTTTGTTACAAGGTACATTGAACTTTCAATAACACCGTTTCTCAAGAGTCGGAAGTGATCGGAACATGTTCATATTATTTTCACACTTACGGGTCACAAAATCACCCAAAATGCAAGCTTATTTTCTACAGTCGTAGCTCCACAAAGGATGACGGTTTTCGGTATTTATGAACAAAATTCTCCCCTATTTGGTGACAACAACAACTTGCCAAAAAAGATGGAAAGTGAATGAACTATGCACTTTCCAAAACCCCTACAGGCCGGGTCACAAATCTGGTCAAATTACAAGGTTTTGTGGACAGCTTTTCCCGAAGTCACTACATCGACCGCGGCAAATAGATATAGTAAAGGCGGCTTCGGTGTATGCACATGAATACACATCGAGTGCCTAGCTTTTGTCGAGATGAATGGGTTAGTCGAATTGATTAATTATTATGGAGTTCTATGCTTACACATTGGGTTATGTTTATGTGTGAAGTAGTGAAATTTCTACATTTGTTAATATAAATACGTCTGCTTGTTTGTATTGTTTTTATTTCTTCAATATTGTTTCCGCAGCCTTTCTGAATTTAGTTGAGGACACTGATTTCAACCAGGTAATTTGATAAAACTGCTAATTAAATCACTATATTATCAAAAGAGATAAATTGGATATGAAAATGTTTTACATCGTCCTAAAATATAACATGCACAACCTTGTTGGCTTATTCGAGAATAGTAGATAGCGACATCCCCTTCGAATGATGTAACACTACTATTACCGCTTGAAAGAAAAAAAAAACAACAGAATAGTGTGACCATGTTTTTGTTAATTGCAGTGAAATGTAACCTAACCATAAGAATGGTCAATTTCAGACAAAATCATACGCGTCTTATTTTGAAGACATGATGCAGAATGTTGGCGCTCTGTTGTTACAATATAAACTTCCAGGCGAACCACCTACCATATTAAGTAGAGAAAACACTCTGTACTTCTGGTAGAGAAGGTACTATTGATAACTTACAAGGAAAATCTTATCGGCATGACCAGATTGAAGTAAGCCTGCCTAACATCACCTTCCGATTTCCAAACGGTAGCACTTGCGATGAACCATGCGCCACTATTAACACAATCGTAAGTATCAAAATAATTATGTCCTTTTCATATCATCTTCTAAGATAATAACAATCGTCATATCACAATATTTCTTTCCAATCCATATACTGAATACATACAATGTGAAATTGAATCTTAACAACATGAAAGAGTTTAACAAAAGGAAAGAGCTAAACGAAAACCCACAATTATGCCACAGCTACCGATACCCGACAAAATGCACTCCAAGATACGAATACAAACCACATAACCTGCCGAGGTTTGCTGAGGACAGATTATAAATATCCAAAGTAAAAAAATACTTTTAATAAATAACCATGAAAGTGGTAATGGACTGTTTAGTTCAAAAACGATAATCACACATCCAAATCTCAGAAATAGAAGCATACTGATATTGGGGTTTTTAATAATGATTCCTGAAGACTATCGGAAACAACTCCCTCTAACAGCCCAGGGGCCCGTTCCCAAAACTCATGCGTAACCCTACGTGTACTAACTCATGCGTATGTCCTACATAACAGACATATTCACACCAGTTCCACAGTGCTTTGGACAAATTGGACAACTCAGGCATGACATAGTATGCACGTAGATTTACGACTCAGTTTCGGGAACGGCCCCTCAATCACACTCACACTCGCGTCATTCGCAAAGCGAATTAAATCGCACTTCACTGAGCAACTTGGTAATCTGGTTCGAGCATGGACATTACCTGATTGAAAACACCAGGTAACCTGAACCAACTTCCAAAGACATTCATAGATAACAACAAAACATTCTCCCAAAATCCCAACATCACTTGCACTTTCAATGAACATTTAACCAACCTCCAACTTAAATTTTGTCATGAAACTGATGTTTTTTTTTTTCTTCTTTTTTTTATTCTTTGAAGTTTGTATCGTAGTATATAATTTTTGTATATTATGTAGGCTTAATCTTTCACGAGGTTTCCTTTATGTCCCCAGCACATTTCACTTTTTCGCTGTATATTTATTGTATCATTGTTATTTTTAATTTGCTGAATAAACTTAACTAAATGTCTGTTTTGTTATTTTATTAATTTATTTATTTAATATTTTCCTTTTTTGCTGATGTTATACTACTATATGAATTCCAATCAATAGTCTCGTTGTTCCTTCTGTCTCTCTTTATCTTGTTCTACCTGGCTCCATTCCTTTGTTCAATTCTCTTGTTCTCTCTTTCTCTTCCCTCTTTCTCTGTCTTTCTTCTTACCTCTCGCTATGTTGATTTAAAAAAAAAATAATTTTATGCTTTTTGAAAATTACAAATAGAATAGTGCAACAGTGGTTCTAAGGTTGCAATGTAACATTAAAACATAGACAGGAACATAGAAAACAGTAAGAAATTGTGTTAAACAATACAATACATGTATTTAGCAAAGAAGCCAACAAGGTGAAGCTCAGTAAAACCTCAATAAACCCACACTCTAAAATTCAGTCATTTCCTATTTCAGATCCTCTATGTTCCATTCAATTGGTACAACTATGGGAACAACAGTGATCGTTTAGGACATTTTTCTCCCGTGTTGAGTGTGTCTTTTACATTAGCTACCGGAGAACCCATTTTCATTATGGACACACCAGGTATCACCCTCGGCATACAGCGGAGGCATTCTTTTGCAACAGTCGGCAATGTTTTCAAGCCATCGAATGGCAGCATAATGAACATCCATGCTTTTAATATGACGCATAATGATACAGCAATTTATGTATGGCTATTTTCTGGAGAGATGGAACCCGTGCCATATGCTATTTATGTTCGTTTTGGTTCAATCCCGAATGGCGAAGACTATGATAAAGCATATGTCCTGCCCGGAAAAGACAGCAATTTAAGTAGGTGTATGCTTGAAACATTATAGGTTATAATTTTCTTACGTTCACACTTGCGATAATATAAAACATATATTTTGTCGTAAATTTGATCTTTGTTCGGGAGTGAAGTTTAGTTATCTTGCACATTACTTCGTTAGTAAATTGTGCTGTTTTATGTACAATAAAAAACAAATATATACTTGGGTACGTGGGGGCGGGGCTCTGGAGCACAAAAAGCCCCTTGAATTACACCTTAGGCCATAGTGCTAAAAGGAGCTTTGAGATGCGGATACTCTCAGGATTTAGAAGGGGCGAAAGTACCCTTTTCCTTTTTGGCGATCTTAGAGTCCTCTATATATTACGGTTTGAAAGTCTACCGGTGGGCGAAGCGAGCCGAAAAAAAACGTGTAAAAAGTAGATGTAGTCCCTTGGAGCCATAGTACGGATCCCATAGACGACAAAGGAATAAAGCGTGAAACTAATATTGCGGGAAGAGTCATCCTAAAAACGAGTGCCCTGTTTTCTATTTCCTGCCACATGGTGGCATTTTTGCAAGGCTGGAGATAAAAAAGCGGAGGTTCCGCATCCGCCCCTGAATCTTTTACTAATGTAATATCACGTTTGGAAACTCAGGATTTTCATGCCGAAATATATTTTGAAAATGTAATATTGAATGGATAATGATCGATCTATAGTTCAAATACTAGATCTAGAGATGCCTTTTTTTAACGCCGCTGATGAGTCAAGAGTTGAAGAGTCGAAAGCTGTTTGGTGTCAACTGTTAAATGTTATGTTATTGGCATATTTAATTAGGCGAAGAAGAGCAAGCTGTGTTCATCAATAGAAATGCCTCAACTGGACTCGGGGCCATGTACTGGGCATATCAGAACTTAACCAAGAATAATCAATAGCGGCGAGCTTTCACAGTTAGCAAATTAATGGGCGGATTCTGAGTTCAAAAGACATGTTGCAAAGCAAACTCATAGATGCCGTGGTGACCTTTTCACACCAGCTACAATCTGCGTGTTGCGGAATCAAGTGTTCTTGGGATAAAGAGATGAAGCCTGGAGTTTCTGCAGGCTGTGAGGTAGGAAAACGTCCACGGAGGGGTTGTATGAGTGCTTCGTAGCACCTATTCCAAGAAAACTAGGAGAATGGCTAATTTAAAAAACACATCGTACTACATAAGGCAAGATTTCAATCATATCTCTTTGTTTGGACCCTCTCAAGATTAATTCGAAAGCTATTTACAACAATTTGAGTATTTTGGGAAATTGCAACGGAAATGTCTCGGTGTGTTTTGAGGATTGTGCCAACGTCCGATAATTTTGAACGTTTTCGATGAGTATGCGAATGAGGTATATTGCAATTGATTCCGTCATGTGCAGAGATTATACAGCACATGACGAAATTAATTGCAATACCTCATTTGCATACTTGGGACTTCTATACGAAACGTCTACCATAAAGTGCAAGTTTTGGTGAAGGAATTTTGCGTAACTGATGTTTTCTCAGGTTTCTTTGAAGAGGCGATCAGATTAAAATGACGTTCAAAGATGTACGTGAAACCACTCTATCAGACCCTTATCTCTATTATCCTTGATCATTGAGTCACGTACAGATGACAGCCAAATTTCTTGGCAATTGGCTTTGGTGATGTCAAGCCATCTGTTCGGTGGTCTACCTCTGGGTCCCGTCCCATTTATTGTGCCATCCAGGGCGACTTTTGGAAAACGAGAATTGGACTTCGATAAGGTGTGTCCAGAGTAGAATAGTTATTATCAGACGTATGTCTGTATATTAAAATTGGTCTACTTTTGAAGGTCCATAAATGTGTGGGCAGAAGACAGTAAGTGTGTACGTATTGAGGGTAGGTACTGCCTTTTGCATTGTGAGTGGAAATTGAACTTCTGTCAACGGTTTTGGTTAGAGGGAGCAGTATATGGGGCTATAAATTGAATATGTTATGTGTTGAAGTCTTTTCCAGGGTCGAAAGGCTTGTGTTGTGTTTTGGTGGAGGAAAAGGGTGGAAAGTTATTTCAAGAAATGAAGGCCATCTAGAGACTTGCCAATCCGGAATATTCCATGTTCCTAAATGGGGGATATCGTATTGAGGAAATGTATAATGAGTGTGCTTGGAGAGAGTTGGAGCTAGTTGGTGAATTTTAAAAAAATATTGGAAATCCGAAGGCATCTGGGGATGATTTATAACAGGGAACATTTTAAGATGTGTTACTGAAGAAGGATATAAGTTGTTGTTGTTTTTATTTAAATTTGATATTGTCAACTATGGAAACCTGGCAGCCAGTTGTCTCTCTGATAGATTGTGTCTTATCTTTGCGAGATACGCCATGATACGTCCTTCGGCTCGTCATTCTTCTTGAGTGTAAAGGTCTCTTTGCTCATACATTGCAATTCTACAGTATTAGAACCTTAAACAATTATATTTTGGGTATGAGTTTGTTTACTTCACCTAAATACACTCAGCAAAATAAAGAAAGTCCCCGTCTGATACTTTTTGACGTAACTCAAAAAGTATTTAATTTATTTTTATTATTAAAAAAAATGATGGATGCGCAAATTTTTTAATACGCACAAGATGACAATTTACTTTTGCTCGATTTACAATTTACAATTATTCCGAACCGCTTCCGAAAACCGTGTTCAGAAGAACTTTGTTAAACATGTTATCCCTTGCATGTGAGGATATTAACAGCATTTTAGCATGTTTAAACAAGTTAATAATTGCGTAAATTCGTCCGCTTGATGACACTTTATATGGGGTCGTTGCAACACGCCAGTGTGTGATAGTTTGTTGAGGATTTGATTTATGGTAACCATACCCTATTAGTATTGATTATTCCCTTTGAAATCTGCACCATCTCTATGGAAGATCTACGTGAATTCTTCCATGGTGGTTTATGGATTACAAATGGAATGGTCCGTTGGGTAAGGACATTTATAATCGACTCTAAAAATGCAATGTTTAATTAGAACAATCATATTATATTTCATCAGGCGGGGCCAATGTCCGACAAAGACAGCACACAATGTATTACCAACCACCTGACGTCCTTTGCTAGTACGTGGATTGTCGCACCAACACCGCTTGATTTCAACTACATCTTTGCCAATGCTGATTTCTATCAGAATCCTACCATCTACATAGCTACCATTGTGATATATGTTATATTTTTCTTTCTATTTCTTTGGGCAAGAAGGAAAGACAAAAAAGACATATTCAAGGTAAAATCCGATGTACTTTACTAAGGGTAGTCCAGTTTAGTATATTGACATTATCAAACAAATATATATAATCAGGTATATTAAAAAGGAATACAATATTAACATTCAGTAAAGTTTAATAAGTCATAGTTAATACATGATCATTTGCGAGGTTGATCCATGATCACGATTCTGTTGATGCTATGATTTTGAAGCTAAACAAGTTACCTAGTACCTGTTATATTTCGTCTGCTTAAGTTTACTTTCTTCTGCAATAACCACGATTACGAATGTTATGTTAACTTTAATAATAAAAATATGGTGTTCACAGTTAGGAGTGACGGCATTGAAAGACAACAATCCTACTCACAAGTATTATTATGAGATGGTTGTGGTGACGGGTAAAAGAGTAAATGCTGCAACAACCTCCAAGGTAACCAATGTCACAGTAAATAGATGTACATTTCTTGTACGATTATATGACAAATAGCAAGTTGAAGTATATGTTGACCAAACCCAATCAATTTCATTTTCACGACTTAATCTTTTACCACCCTGACCGAGGGAGTCCTGGTTGCGACACACAAATAACAATGTTACTCTGTAGCATTCAGCCTGACAAACTTTCTCTTTTGATTTTGTCCCATTAAGATCTCTTTTGATTTTGTCCCGTTAAGATCTCTTTTGATTTCAAAGATATATCACGATCATGGCAGGTGTCCATAATGCGATTATAATTTAAATAATCCCTCCCCAAACAATGGCAGACGGTGTTTCTACACCGATTCCTATGGCCATGGTGTCTTTCTTTTGTTTGCACTGCCCACTATTTTTTCGGGAGTGGCCTGAAGCTGAAGCCACTTCCGCAAAAATAGTGGGCAGTGCAAACAAAAGAGACACAATAGATAATGATGAAAGGAAATAGGGCTAGTCGTATGGATAGATAGGTGAATCTTGTGGTATTGTTTAATGTAACATCTTGTTCCATAGGTTAGCTTTATTCTCTCAGGCGACAATAATGAAACAAAAGCGAGGACATTTGAAGACGACAAACGGCCAATACTTTCAACGAGGTGGACGTGATCGATTTCTGTTGGCAGTTGCAAGGTAAAGTGCAATAACATGACTGTTTAAATGCTATATATCGTCGGCCGCGTCACATACTGACGTATTTGCAAAATACGCATTTCGAGAAAAACGGCTTTGAAGATTTTGCGATGTTGATTTACCCCGTACTGTTAATTAAAACATATATTTCAATTAAAACCTAGTGGAAAATCGCCGAAATAAGTTAAATTTCAAATATATTTAACTAATCAGCTTCCAATTTATTTAGATATGCGAAAATATGATGTTAAATAAAATACGTCACTCTGTGAAAACGACAAAATAGCAATTTCAACGTGTAAATAACAAATACAACGCGAAAATACGTCGTTATGTAACGCGTTTGCGCAAATACGTCACTATGTGAAAACGACAAAATACCAATTCTACCGTGAACTGCAAAATACTACCCCACAAATACGTCACTATGTGACGCGGCGAATATTTCAAAATGCAAGATACGATGCCATGGGCCTGCGCAGTTTAGATTTTCGACCAATATGTCGTTATGTGATGCGGACAATTTAACATTATGTAAATACGTCATAATTAGTTAATTAATATTTTACTAATTAAGCCACTTTGAGATTTAAAATTGGGTGAATATGTAGAATAGTACAAAACAAACGTACATGCCAGATTTCTCCAAAAAGTCCAAAATGTCGAATACGTCACTATGTGAGGCGGCCGACGATATATACGATATCTATGATCCTACTATTAGCTACTGATTTAAACAGAAATCAAAGGTACCAACAAAATATGTATAAGGTATACTGTGGGTTTATAATATAATGATGCATATCGTTTAACACCACCAGAATATAATATTATGATAGTTTTATATCAAATGTATATATTTCCAGTCATAAAAAGTAGCTTTAAAAACGTTCGTTCAATCCAGAACGTTCTGGAAAATTTTACAACAAGAATGTTTGCTTTTGATACGTTTACTCTGTAAATATTTTATATTTTGTCATTGCAATCATCATCAGACCTTTAGGAACGTTGAATTACATGCGTATATGGCATGATAACTCTGGGAAGGGAAATCGACAAAGCTGGTATCTTCAATACGTTGCCATCCGGGATATCCAAACAAGAGAGCGTTTCTATTTTATTGTCAATCAGTGGTTTTCTGTCCTGGATGGAGATGGTCAAGTAAGTCTAACCTATGGGATTTGTATCAGGCACATACACATGAGATTCGCACAGGTTAACTAAAAATAATAGTTTAAATGGTTGTTGCGATTAAGCTAACAGTTTACCTATAGATTAACAAATCGTGTCATCTACTATTGTGTGTCTGTCTAGAAATGTTATGCCAATCACAATTCAAAGCGTTCCCTCGGAAAAGTAATTGAAACAAAAACTACAATAACATCTATCTAAAGGTGAATTAGATGGTTCCGTTTTTATAAGAATTTAGTTTTTATGAATTCGAAGTAAATCGTTGAATAAAATGGTGTACCAAATAGACGTCCTTTTTGTAAATAAACAGGTGGATCGTCTGGTTCCGGTTGCAGGAAAAGAGCAGATGCAGGATTTTAGTCATGTGTTCCAGGCCACAGCAGGTAAAAATCTTTCTGATGGCCACTTATGGCTGTCAGTGTTTTCCCGCCCGGCGGCAAGTAGATTTACACGAATGCAACGAGTGGCGTGCTGTCTGCTTATTCTGTGGTTGGAAATGCTCGTCAACATCATGTGGTACAGAGTAGCAGCACCCCCTTCGGCGACCAACGAAATCACACTTGGTCCAATTGCCTTATCGCCTGCCCAAGTAAGATTTTCTAATGTATTTTAGTAATACGTATAGAAATTAAAGGTGTATTTCGAGATTCTTATGCCTTCATTTTGTAGAAACCGTGAATTTAAAAGCCCCTAAAATAGTTCAATGCTGTAGAAACCGCTATTAAAGATATGCTGCCGTTACCTTTTGCCTGTAACGACTCACTTGTATAACACATATTTGCTTAACGCGTTAAGGGTTATTCATACTTCACTGCATCTGCGTTGCGGCGAGTTGCGTTGCCAAAACTACCCAAAATACTGCATCGCGGTACTGCAAAAGACTTAAATTCATTTTAATAATAGGAGTGGGCTATAAATGGGTCATTTTTGCTTTTCATTAGGGCTGGGTTTCTTTGTATTCTATTACACCTATCTCAACGTGAAATGACAACATTTTTTGCCTTGGGTCCAGGAAAAAAGGTGTGCAGCGCCCTCTTGTGTCATGTCCTTTAATTTTGTGATGGGAGTGGATTTAAGCAGAAAATCCCTCTAATTACTCTTTTCACAGGTATTTTGTAATGATTTTGATGTCTACTTATATGTAGATGAGCTCAAGATAGCTGAATTTGAAAGTTGCATGAAAATTGGGCATTGCGTTTTCTTAAAAATTGACGTTTTAGGTCAGAATTTAGTGTGAGGGCAATGTCCAATTTTCATCCAACTTTGAAAATCAGCTATCTAGAGCTCATTTACATATAAGTAGACATCAAAAGCATTACAAAATACCTGTTAAAAGAGTAATAAGAGGGATTTTCTGCTCAAATCCACTCCCACCACAAATTTAAAGAGACATTAGGAGATTTCCAGAAAGAAGCGCCCCAATTTTTGTCGAACCCCGGTTTTTTGCATATTTGGAATGCTTACCAATGTATTAGATCACACCTGAAGCGAATTAGCCGAATACGCCGTCTTTATGTAATAAGATGATGATTTAGTACTTTCTGTCGTGCACGCAGGCAAGTTCAAAACAAGGTTTGCGGTTTTCTTTTGTTCTTGTTTGTTCAATAAACCCTCGGTAGGTGATCTACGACCGATCCAGTGAAAATTGAGAGAAATTTGTATCCTAAAAAATCTCCTCCTATCACTTTAAAGGACATGACACAAGAGGGCGCTGCACACTTTTTTCTTGGACCAGAGGTAAACAATTTTGTCATTTCATGTTGAAATAGGTTTAATAGCTAGAATACAAAGAAACCCAGCCCTAATGAAAATAACCAAACAAGTAATTTTGCCCTCCGTATAGCCCACTCCTATTATAACTGGAGTTTCAGCACAGCAGCCGACAATGTCCCGCTGAGCTATTGTTATGACCGTCATTGTTCAAATAGAGTCTCTTGAAAATTTGATATCCGGGTTCAATAATAAGGCTTTAAAACAAAAATACGTTACCGGGTAGTTTTTCTGTTTAACGGTTTCCGGTGGTATAAGACAAGGAAATTCCTACACGGTCTATCTTCGATCGATTTTTCTTGGGAAATCCGAATTATATGTCCGTGTTTTCAAATGGCAGCAGTGCGTGCCCTAATGCACGGTGGGGCGTTGACGGCTGCTGTGGAGTTTGAATTGTGTTGCGGTAGAAAGTGATCGATATATCGGCAACGCAACGCATCGTATGAAAGGACTAACGTGACATATAATGACCTTGCATGCCATTTTGGACACGTTACTACACATGCGTAAACATGTATTTCTTTCCGGAGACTTATTGAAAAAGAATTAAATAATAGAGGTATTATGTCCATCAAATACTTGCACTCATATCATAAGAGACAAACAATTTTAATATTTGTTACAATCAATATAGATCAGTATTGGCCTCCAATCAACTGTGATTATATTTCCCGTAACTCTATTTGTCATCCAACTGTTTCGGAAGTCTCGGCTGCGACGAAAGCGCCAATCCCGATTTAATATGGTGGAGCAGAATAAGCAGGAGACTATCAAGAAGCAATCGGAGAAATGCCATATTAGTGAAGAACAATCTCCAACATCTAGTTGCAGGCAAACACGTACAAATGAAATCAACTCTCAAAGAGTATGTTATTATTTTAAAGCTTAGAAGAGTTTGCTAAGTTAAAGATCGGACAAAGTCGTTCTATTATGACATCAATAACATAATATTTTTCTCTATACTAATGGAAATTCTGAGCCTTTTCCTATTTAGAATTTAACCATAAACATTCTGAACCCATTTTAGTCGATATCATACAGATTGTAATGTCAAGTTTTCAACTTTGTAGTTAATGGATCAATTAAAACGAACATTAGCCAACAGCATCAGGAGAAGCACACCAACAAAATGTAAATTGTTTAAGTTTCCTTCTCGTTAAAGCAATATTAGCACATTTTTTTGGAAACAGATCCCAATTTTTCAACAAATTGAGATTTTTACACGGTTGCATTGGTAACTGGCTAGTAAACCATACCTGTGAATGGTTAAGCTCGAAAATGTCTGTGTCTCACAAACGAAGGAATTTTGTAATTAGAATAATTATTATCGATATCCCGATAATAATTCAACGGCTGCTGGAAACGGCCTTACAATGTGAAATGCCGGGAAATAGCGCCATGTACGTGTCTAAGCTCATCCATTAGTTGTTTTATTGGTTCAGGCAAATCAAGTTAGAGGTTTTTTCTCGAGGTGGCACAATTTCATCATGGACGGACATAAACGTAGCATTTCCAGCTCTGCCGTTAAGTCCAATCTGGGATCCAAATTCTTATTACAAAATCGCTTATTTTATGATAAATACGCATTTTTAGCATTCTCGTTCGCAGATATAGTTTCCTAGACTATCACCAACGTAACTGTGCCAAAATATCAAGTTTTGAAAATTGGGGGCGCTCTTCAAAAAATGTGCCATTATTGCTTTAATGTCCAGATACACTCAAGATTACCGGATGCTATTAGCAGATCCTTCAAACGCTGTGTCATTCGTTCAATAGCATTGTACTTGTGCTTTTACATGTGTGATTTGTCATTTACAGGTGTCTGCGACATCTCAGGTTGTTATAGAATGCAATACTCCAGAAGAACCAGCGACGCAATCCCCTGTGACGACTGCCACGCAAAGTAACCCCTCAAAGAAAAAGAAGTCGTTCACGTTCCCTTGGTGGTGTATTATCATTGCATGGATTGTGAGCATTTTAAGCATACTCGCTGCAACCCTATTTACAGTATTCTACGGGATACAACTAGGAGACATAGAAACTCGCCAATGGCTTGCTTCTACAATGGTTTCGTTCTTTTCCGATGTCCTCCTAGCTCAGCCAATTAAAGTGAGTCCTTAACGTTTCTATATGATGTCTGATTTGGCTGGTGAACTTAAACTTCCAGATTTAACATTTCCGTCTGAAAACTACTTTCCTATAGATATTTTGTCATAGAACTTACAACAAATTGGAAGGATTCAAAGTTAGGGACATCCTTGATTTATGATTCACCAGGCTAAGCGACGAAAATGTCCGAGTATCAGTTGTCATAACATAAAATTCATGAGTCCTGTTTTTGAAAACTACAAGAAATGCATTCTAATTATGTTTTTTTTTTTCAACAAGAAATGTTATTATTAAAGTATTAGCAGTATCGGCATGAACATTTACTGTTTCCTTTTTCTAACTTGTAAACACTACAGTCTATCTAACTGTACTACTGACCCGCCATGCATCACATGATTCCTTTACAATTATGTTTTCTTCAAAGGTAATTTTGCTAGCTGTTACGATTTCATTTCTTATTAAACGACCTGAGGATGATGAACAAGAACTGGATGAGGATGAAGAAGCTTACAAACTAAAAGATGACGAAGTGTGGATGCATGATTTTGAAGGTAACAACGGAGGAAACAATAACAAAAGTAATAATAATAATAATAATATTTCTTGGAAAGAGTGCCAAACAGGTGCACGGGATACACTTGGTCGGAAGGAAAAATAAAACACCGCAAGAAAATGAGTTAATGGTCGTCCATGATTTACGCCATTTTCGCTTACCTACAATGCGTACGTATTTATTTATTTATTTATTGTTTAATTGTTTTGTTCCATTGGTTGATAATTTTCAACATTTCTGCATCATTATTTTCATGTGAAACGTTACGGTCGTTTAGTTTCAAACACTTTTTCACTTTCAGGTTCGATATTTCATCAGTCGAACCCATACGCCACACCATTTACGCTCCCGTAGTATCTCTAGTGCTGGGACACAGCGCCACCTATTCCGTATCCGCATCGCTAATTGGCCGGCTATTCTTAGACATGCGCTACGTCATGGGACTCCCTAGCAGCCAAACGCTGCGATTAGCTTGAACAAGGAATGAAAAAAACGGTTTCGCGGTAGCTTGGATATCGCGAAATCAACGAATCAGGTGGTTAATCTGATGTTAGAAATGGGTTCCTGACAAAAAAGACCCCTTAGCTCACTAGTTTTTGTAAGCCTGGCGTGTGGCATTACTTGACAGCAGCAATCGAGAATTGAGCCAGCTGATAAGAGCTGATAAGGTAAGAAAAATGCTTGTATGGATTGTATTTTTCACGTTTTTTCGTCTTTTTCCAAAATAAACCTATATTATAAACTAGTCAGCTAACTAGACAATTTAGGTAGGAATATTTTGGTGCGTAAATCGTTACGATAGGCCAAGTATTTTGAGCAATCTCCAGTGTACAAAAAATCCGAATCAACGCTATCTGACACTGTGTGTACGTGGAGTTTCCCACGTTCAGCCGATATGATGTGGTTGATAACTCCCTAGCGCAGTGAAGATTTGCCAAGGTTTGCCAAGATTCAACAATGGTCGGCGCTGTGTGCCAAGACGACACGTAAATGGTGTGACGCATGCGTATGTATTGTGAAGATATTTTGGGATTAGTTACAAGTCAATCTAGCATGCAATTTTGGAACGTTTCATCCTTGCCTGAGCATGCGCATTCGTCTCTAGAAGTACATAAAACCGTTATTTACTCGAGGATTGGCGCTTTCAACTTGGTGATGCAATGACGGGATGGACGTTCACCTCTAAGTCTATCAATGGTCGTCTAATTTGACCAGACATTCTGGCTCTCGAGTTAGATCTTTCAAAACTTCTTATACACTGTTGATCACAGCAGTTATGACAGTATTACTCTGTTATTGATGATATATTTTCTATACAGTATCACTGTCTCAATAATTTTAATTCCATTCACATTGAATTATCATCCTGATATATAATATTTCTCTAAATATCACATTTATCTTATTGTACTACATTTCTTCATAATTATTTAAAATTGTATTTTGCTGTGTTCTATTATTATTTAAAATTGTATTTTGCTGTATTATGTGATGAACAAATAAATATTGATTGATTGATTGATAAAGTTGGATTTTTTTCAGACCCAATCTTAAAACGTATTTCTATTTGAACGCCAGGTGAAGTGAATCCATGCATAATTTTGAATTACATCACAATGCCTTTTGTTGGGAGCTTTAAAATGTCAGATAACTGTTGTTTGTTCCTTTTCCCTACTCCAAGCCGTTGTGCAAGGAGCCCATATTTTCAGAGTTGGTTGTTACCAACTGACACAAAAACTGACGCAGAGGTTCCCTAGGCTATGCCTCGTCCAACGGCATAATCAATACGCCGAAGAGTGCTTGCACTCCGACGTTAAGGGTACAAAAAGTCGCTGATTTCCTCGGAATATCGCAGAGTGCGATCTGCAAAATCCTCAGATATCATCGAGAGGTGGGTCATTTGAGGCCACGAAAAACTTCAGGACGACCACGATTGACTACCAGACGAGATGATCGCCGACTGCTTAATCTGTGCTGTAGAGCCTGGAAAATGCCAACGAGCCGTCTTCGTCGTATGTGGAGAAGATCAACTATGGAATCAACGTTTCCCTCCAAACTGTAGATGGGATATTGCTTCAACATTGACCAAATGTCCACGCCCAACCGTTCAACACAGAGTTGATCGACTTCGCTGGGCTAGGGTGCACAGAAGATTACATCGATTACGCGGTGAGAACCTGTATTCAGGAATCGACTCAAGGTTGTGGCGGCTCATTGATGGTATGAGTCGGTATTCATTATAGAGGAAAAACATCACTGGTGATGCCAGATGGAAACATGAACGCCGTCGTGTACCTGGACATTCTGGAAAACCACTGTCTGCCACAAGCAAGAAGGGTTTATGTAAACAATTTTCGGCTGCAAGATGACAATGTTACGTGACACAGGGCCGCTGTAGTGAGACAATTTTTTGAGGCAGAGGCGGTGGAGCAGATACCATGGTCTGCTTGCTTCCCTTATTTGAACCCTATCGAGCATGCTAGGATGCCTTAGGCCGAGCCATCAATTACAGGGACAATCTTCCTCAAACACTACAGGAGTTAGCTCAGCGTCTGAACGATGAGTGGGATGCTCTGCCCATTGAAATCATAAACAACCTTGTGGACAGTATGTCGCGACGTCTTCACGCACTGATTCATGCCTGGGGTAGTCATACTCGATGTTAGTGACTGATTGAAATTTAAAACACTACTATTGAACATTCGATGCATGAAATCACCCACAAATGTGTTATAATGTAAAAATGACTGATGTTAAAAAATACCCCTTTTCCTTCAGGCTAAGGACACAGTTCGTAAAGGGTTACTTGTGGACTAAGTTCATGGTGGTATGTTCGGAAGAGACTGACCATTCAAGTACTTAAGCGATATATACCATAGATATCATAAATAACTCACACTGTAAGAATCATTCCATAAAAAAGTGGTAAAAATATGTTATTCCTACTTTATGAGCAACAGTGCAAAATTCTTATCAAATGGCATTTTGAAAATTTTTAATTGACCAACGATTTTGAGGTAAGATCCATATGGTAGACCCATCTTATCTAGAATTTTGATTTATAAAGGGAAACTCCTTGGCATTGAGTAATAACTTTGTCAAAGCCATATTTTACCATGATTGCAATTTTACGTTAATCGAATCCAGTTGCAGTACTTTCAAAGCTCTGAAAGACTCTGGGATGAATCAAATATTTACCGCTTGTCTTAATTAGATTTGCTTACATTATGTCTTTGTTAAGTTATGACAACCTAATTTGTTTCAATTAATTTAGATTTTCCTCATCTTGCACGTGCTTCTTCTTCAATCAAACCACCGGATCCCCGCAACATTGAGGCTATTCGAAAGCAGCAGTTAAAGGAGTTACAAATGCAATCTGTCTTAAGAGAAATCATTTTGTATATTGTGTTTCTTTGGGTACTAATGGTAATTGGCTATGCCTCTCAGGATAGGCTCAACTTTCTGATGAAACACCATTTTGAAAACACTCTGGTTACTGGTAACGGGAATTATACGTTTACCCAGGTATGAATATAATATTGAAACTTGTAAAATACATATGTGATACACTTTATAGATAGGCGTACCACTACAGCATTGTAACAATGATACATTTCACCAACAAAATATTATATTTACCACCTTTTCTAATTGGGCTAAACAAAACGATAACCTATATATTTACAACTTTTTTAAGGTTCGAAGTGTGGCGCATTTCTGGCGATGGGTGCGTACTGGACTTCTTCCTATTCTATACCCAGGGCCTTTATACAATGGACAGGTTGACCCAACTGCGGAAGGCACAACTTTTGGAGATAGTTCTTCGTACATTTTGGGATATGTGGTTATTCGCCAGTTAAGGATAAAACCAGGCAAGTTATAGCAAGGAGAGTGCGTACGTAGCTGCTGGAAGCAATTGTAAGATAGCTGAGTGCCCTCGTTTCCACGGAATTGACAGACCTAAAACTTTTATGAGGTCTCACTTATTTTGAAATCTACTATAAATTCAAATCACTTTCAATCGCCATGCCTTACTAAAATGGATCTCAATGCCTTTAAAAGGCGTTTCACAGATGGATAAACAGGTGGCACGGAGACAGATAGCACGGAGCTTTCAATACGCTATGAATAATTAGTCTCATTGATGCTCCTTTTTCGGCAAGGGGTTTTTCCACTACTGGATAAGCACATGTGCATCGTATTTTTTTTTAAAGAAGTGTTATTATATCAAAAAGTGCATCACTATTTTAGTTAAAGACCTGTTTTTGGACAAAAGTAAAGTATGTTTATGGTTGTCATGGCTACTTGAGTTGACAGTAACCTCTCTAAGCCAGGATATCATAGTTGTCCTTCTGCGAAACGCATATGCTATGAAAAGCCCGAAAAAATTCAACCACAATTAGACCTAATAAATGCTAACCATGAAGGTATTTCGTGATTTGGAGGGGACACTAAACTGGCCGTTAATAATACAAAGGGGTAATCTGTAGTGGTAAATCACATTCTGTTTCTGAAAAACTAAGGTGGAAACCCTGTCATGGCTTTTGCAATCCGTCTAGGTTGTCTTGATTCTGTAAGCATCCAAAATAGCACAACGACCTGTAAGTCACTGTCGACCGTTTTAAAGTAGGTGTTAAATAATTCAAAATTACATTTTTCTTTCAGCTGCCTGCGACATCATGAACGAGTTTGAAAGTCTCGTTTCGCAGTGCAATGTTCCATATGATTCAGAACATGAAGACAAGGGGCATTATACAGCTAGATGGATTTATTGGAACTCTTCAACAGATACAGAAGATCGCTCTGAATACCATTATACAACTTCTGATGCTATTGACAGTTATCCATATTGGGGGCGACACGCGGTGTACAATGGGGGAGGGTATGTGTTGAAACTTAAAAATAATTACAATGATGCGGCTCAGCAGATAGAGAGATTGTATGACGAGGCATGGATTGATCGATACACAAGAGCTGTATTTCTGGAGTTTTCTTGTTACAACGCCCAGGTTAGTTTAACTAGGGAAACAAATTGAATAATTAGAAGTTAAAGGTGCAACTTAAGTGTGTCGCGTTTTCTACAAGGTATGAGAGCCTGACACTTGTAGTCATTCACAACCAAATTTTGTAGAAGCCAGCGAAAACAAAGAAAGATTGTATGATTAAGCGTGGGTTGATCGATACAAAAATGCATATGGTGCGCCCGCAGGCGGAGTGCCCATCTCTCTGTCATTGGCGTTTGATCCAGACTCCCTCATATAATGTTGCTGTGGAGGGTTCGCCACTCCTCCCGCACAGCGAGTCTGTTTTGCATTCCCAGCATATGCCGGTACCTATTTATACTCCTGGGTGGAGAGAGGCAAGCGAGGTAAAGTGCCTTGCACAAGTGCACAACACATTGGCGACAGCGGGGATCGAACCCTCAACCTTATGCTTATGAGGCGAGCGCTGATCCACTGCACCACATGTGTCAACTGTGGTGATCGATACACGAGAGCGTATTCTTCGAGTTTTTTTTCGTCCCCTGGGTTAGTTTATTGGTGAAAAAATAAATCAGAAGTAAATGAATGCGCAACAGTTTTTAAAGATAAGCTCTGCGATCTGGTAAATGAAATTTTACTGGAAGACCGAGCCAAATATTTCAAAATCATGATACTCTCCATAACTGTAGCAAATCCGTGAACCCTACGATCCGTTTGCCCAAAAATGTAATCTTTCATTCCATATTTAACATGAAATAAGTAAAAAATGTGTTTTTACAACTTTAATATTCTTAACAAAAGCTCCCGCTCACTAGTAGTGGTAACCATCCCACTTGGTAAGACGAGGGTTTACTCTTTGATGGTTACTCAAATCGATAACGATGTTCTCTCTCGTAATGTTCATTCTGTTCACAGGCAAACTTATTTGCCACCATTAACTTCCTCGTGGAGTTCTTATCAGCCGGTGGCGGACACCCGCTACCTCGTGTTGACGTCATTCGCCTTTTAACATATTACGAAGGATTTGCTCTGGTTAGAGTTACTTGCGAGATTATTTTCCTTGTATTCATTATCTACTTTATCATACACGAATCTATCACTATTCGCAAAGAGAAGAAGCTCTACTGGAAGATGTTTTGGAATTGGGTGGAGTGGACCATCATATTACTCTCTATCGGTGCGGCTACAATTTACTTCTATCGCATGTATGCTGCCAATAAAGCACTATCAGTATTTGCGGTAAGTTTAGAGCAAAGTATAAACAATTATATACGATGTTTTAAACTACGGCGGTCCGGAAAGTGTGTAGTCTGTGTCACAGACTGCGAAAGTTATTATGTAAATTGGTACTGCGAGAGAGATTAACGTTATCAGTCCGTCATAGAGAATGTGTGTAAATGAAACTAAATCTCAAATATCTCCGGAAAACGGAGTGGTTCTATGGAAGTTTTGGCATCAGAGGTTCCGTTACTATGTTTTATTGTAAATATGTATCGTAATTGGGTCTTAACCTATAGAACCTAGCGAGAAAATTGAACGTTTTTGTCGGGTACTTCGGTACTCGCAGACACGGAAAAGTTAACACGCAATCTCTACGGGCGAATCTATTTTTCCCACAATGCCTTTCGGTATTATTCCAGTCTTGAGAATTTTCAAACGCTGTACCAACTTTTTTTTTCAATTTTAGAAACAGGATATACATACTTACCGGACCGCCGTAGTTTTAAACCACTATACATGTTATTTGGGGTCACACAGATTGCCATGGTTGGGTTTACCAAGAAACGAACACAGCACATGTCCCACAAAAATCCTCTTCAAAAAGGTCCAAATCCTTTACGCGGCCAATGATAATCCAAAGCCACGCATCTGTTGAATGTAGCGAAAGCTACAACGGGACGGTTTGTCCACTGGAAGTCTCGTGTCTTCAACTTCATTCTTAAAGCTCAGCTTTGATGGTGGCTATGATATACACCGACGTGAATTGAATGATTAAATATTATTATAAATGATTAAATATTATTATTACTTACAATCAGCCTCGTACGTCTAGAAATAACTGAAAATCAGCATCGTACGGCTATTTCTTGTAGATCTCAGCCTGTAAACAAGGGAGTGCGCTGGAGTGATGACGTCAAGAAATGAACGGAAGTTAATATTACAGCAGAGCGAGCTAACCCTGAATCTTGTAAATTCCACTTCCACTAAGCACAAACAAGACGTTACGTTGAAGAGATAATTATTAGAAGACAAATTGTCGGCCGCGTCACATATACGTATTTGCAAAATACGCATTTCGAGAAAAACGGCTTTGAAGATTTTGCGATTTTATTTTGCCCCATACTGTTAATTAAAACATATTTTTCAATTAAAACTTAGTGGAAAATTCCCGGAAATAAGTTAAATTTTCAAATATATTTAATTAATCAGCTTCCAATTTATTTAGATATGCGAAAAGATGATGTTAAATAAAATACGTCACTATGTGAAAACGACAAAATAGCAATTTCAACGTGTAAATAACAAATACGACTCGCAAATACGTTGTTATGTGACGCGTTTGCGCAAATACGTCACTATGTGAAAACGACAAATTCTACGACCAATTCTACCGTGAACTGCAAAATACGTCGCACAAATACGTCACTATGTGACGCGACGAATACTTCCAAATGCAGATACGATGCTATGGGCCTGCGCAGTATAGATTTTCGACAAATACGTCGTTATGTGATGCGGACAATTTAACGTTTTGTAAATACGTCATAATTAGTTAATTAATATTTTTACTAATTAAGCCACTTTGAGGTTTAAAATTTGGTGAATATGTAGAATAGTACCAAACAAACGTATATGCCAAATTTCTCCAAAAAGTCCAAAATGTCGAATACGTCACTATGTGACGCGGCCAACGAAATGATGAAAAAGCTCAGAATGAACGTCGCCCAGCGGAAACGTTGCTTGAAACGTTATAGTTAATATCTCCTGGTTAGACAAAGATTATGTGTACGATTAAAGTTAAATGTTGCAAAAAATTACGTTGTATACGTCATATTAATCCGTTTCGGAAACAAAAGTTTTAATTATCATTTTTGGGCTAATTACAAACACTTTCAAGTTTCGGAGCAAAAATAGGTATGTGCACGTTGCCAGAATTTTTCAGGTTTCAAAGCAAAGATAACAATGTAAGCAAAAATGTAAATATTATGCTCTTTCCTTCAGAAATCTGGTGGAAACCAATACGTCAACCTACAGTACGTGGCCTATTTGACTGAGGTACAAAATTACATGGTGGGCTGGCTGGTGTTTATATCCTCTCTCAAATTTCTACGACTGCTTCGCTTCAATCGCCGCATTGGTTTACTCTCTGCGACCATTCGATACGCAGCTACAACATTGGCGTCGTTTTCGTTGCAATTCGGCATTGTATTCTTTGCTTTTTCGACGGTGTTTTTTATAGTTTTCAGCGGGAAGCTCTACGATTTTGCAACTTATATCAACACCTTCGAGACTTTGATGACAACAATGTTGAACAAGTTTCAATTTAGTAGTAAGTAAAAAAAATTATCACTGCAAGATTTTAAAATCAATTACTCTATAAGTGATAAATAAATTCTTATAATTCTTTTAATTTTGACCGCTGATTCAATACTAATAGCAATACATTAATTGATTCACTGTACAGGTATTCACAGAGAAGAACCTGTCATGGGACCATTAGTGTTTTTCTTCTTTATGGCTTTCGTGTCCTTCATTATGATTAACATGCTCATCACCATTGTCAATGAGGCATTTCAGGTAGGGAATACTGTAAGAAAATCAAATCTGAATTGAAAGCAATCGCTGTAATGCTTATTCGTATCCTATAAATTAGTAATACTTATTTCCAAATGTGTGTTTAATACTCCTTTGGAACGAGAGGGTAAAAGACAATCCTCTCCAAAGCCAAGACACCACACAGGTACTTTTCCAGTTAGAAGAATGTAGTGTACCTAGGACAGGTATCACATTATTAACAGGTACGCCCTTGCTGCTGTTAGAGGAATGTAGTGTACCTAGGACAGGTAGCACATTATTAAAAGGTACGCCCTTGCTGCTGTTAGAGAAATGTTAGTAGTGTACCTAGGACAGGTATCACATTATTAACAGGTACGCCCTTGCTGCTGTTAGAGGAATGTAGTGTACCTAGGACAGGTATCACATTATTAACAGGTACGCCCTTGCTGCTGTTAGAGGAATGTAGTGTACCTAGGACAGGTATCTCATCATTAACAGGTACGCCCTTGCTGCTGTAAGAGGGATGTAGTGTACCTAGGACATGTATCACATTATTAACAGGTACGCCCTTGTACCATTCAGATTAAAATTGCTCCTTCAATTTTTCATACAATTCAAATTATGAAATATTTTTTTTTGTAATCTCAGGAATTTATGCATGAATACAGCCTTGATAAGTGAATTGGCTGCATTGATATTTTTAAACAGTTGGTAACCTTCCCAGTGGACCATTAGCTACAATAAGCTGATTTTAGACTTATTTAATATTTTTCATTATGAAGAGCTGGAAAAGTGAAATCGTATGGGTTATAAGGGGAAGGTGAAAGATAATTGTTTTAATGATATTAATCGATGGGTAATTTGCCAACTATTGAAATAAGAAAACATTGAGAGCAGATGAGGGAGAATTAAAGCGCCCCAGAGTGGTATTGGAAAGCCGACCCGCCAAAGAACCAAGATTTAATACGAGTCTATAGTCAAAACACAAAAACAACTGAGGTCCGTTTCTTTAAGAATTTAAAGGGACGTATCTCAACTGAAGTTGTAAGTAAGTTAAAAATAACATTTTAGTCGTCTTAAATATACCAAAGGTCTCTGTATTAAACCCTTATAACCAACAAAGGGTACTGAACGTAAAGCATTTTAGGGCACATGTGGTCCAATGGATATAGCGTCCTACCCGCACCCAAAGGTTGTGAGTTCGAGCCCCACTGAGGCCAATGTATTTCGCCCTTGAGTAAGGCGCTTTACTTCAATTATTCCTCTCTACCCAGGTGTATGAATGGGTACCGGCATTATTCAATGTTGGGAAGGTAACAGACTCGTTGTAGAGGAGGTGTGGAGATCCCCCTACAGCCACATTATATGGTGGAGTCTGGCCCAATCGCTTCGAAAGAGAGATGGGCACTCCGTTCCTGTATGCACAGGTCCGTCTCCTTTACCTTTTTTTAAGGGAAATGGGTCTTACGATGTGTCTTACGATAGATTTTGAGAATAACGGCGAGACGTAAATTTAGTGAAATGGACCACTGGTCACATCACGAAAAGGCCCCATAATAAAAATTGAGACTTGGCGCTAAATGGGATTTCATTATAACATATGTCGCAAGAGATAATTGTTATCAAAATAACGTCCTCAGGTCAGTCCCGACCCGTTATCTGGTTGGTCTAGACCCTTTGTTATAAGCCCGCCCTGCCGTCATCGTTACACTTCTGATGTTACGTATTCCTAGTCGAGAATACAATATGTGGAAGAACAATTGAGTAAAAGACATAATCCAGAAAACAATCTTGAGCTGGACAAAGCTCGAAAAATAGTAATGGTCCTTAAGCTATCAGGAAATTTTAGCCAAATTGATATCCTGAAAGGGGACAAAACGATACTTATTATTCAGCTTCAGTACACTATCCTCTACACAAAAATTCATTATATTATTTCTGGAATGGTAGCTATAACCAGGTAGGGGACAATCAAGGATTACACAGGGGTCAAAGTTTGAAAATGATTCGGTCATGTTGAAAAGTATGCCACATCATTTGTCCAACCATAAGGATTCAAAAAAAGTATAGTTTGTACTATCTACAACCCAAATTTTTGGAGTTAAGGTTAAAAACAGCAAAAGCAGGTCAAAAGGTTTAATTTCAGTTGTACAGCTGGTCAATTTTTAAAGTTGCTCCAATTTGGTTTAAAAGTGGTGCAAATGATTGATGGAGCTCATAGGACTAAAATAAGGAATAGTGTTGAGTGTTTTAAATGCTTGCTTACCACAGTAGGGGGAAAACAAGGTCAATCCCCATTGAATACAGTGGACGTCGTAGACCTTTGTTTCCCCCTACATTGGTAACTAAGCATTTTAGACAGTCAAAACTATTCCTTATTTTAATCCTATGAGCTCCACCAATAATATGCACCACATTTTATCCAAATCAGAGCAACTTTGAAATTTGACCCCTGTACAACTGAAAATGATTTTTAGTGTTTTTAACCTATAACTCCAAATCTTTAGGCTGTAGTAAGTACAAACTATACCTTTTTGGAATCCTTATGATCAGACAAATAATGTGGTATACTTTTCAACATGATTGAAGCAATTTAAACATTTCCCCCCGTGTAAACCTTGGTTACCCCTACCTGGCTATAGCTACCATATTCCAGAAATGCTAACATGCATTTTTGTGTAGGCCATAGTATACTGATGCTGCATAATAGGTGTCGTTTTGTCCCCATTCAGGATACCGAAAATTTGCTCGGCTCATGAACTATAAGGAACCGCCGTAGTGGTACCAAGGAACGGGGTAAATGAGAAGAGAGTCGCAGGGATTGAAAGAGGAAATGTTCAGAAAGTGGTTTTCTTAGCGGGGGTTACCGCTTAAGTACCAACGTGAGTTAAAACACCTTAGGCGCTTATTAGACAGACGGGAGGGCGTGAGTCAGTGGTTTTGATGGACACAACTAGTATTACCTTCATATAATGAATATTAAAATATCATTGTTTTATTATTTACAATATTTAGGTGGTGAAACACGACTTGCTGCAACAAGAAAACGATTACGAAATCTTAGATTTCATGATTGAACGATTCAAGTCAGTGATTGGTTTAAGCAGCACCAACGCGGATACGACACAGGAACCGCTAGAAAAAGCGCCACCTAAAGAGAGACTGCGATACACTCAGACTGATGCCGTTGAACAACTTCCGACTAAAGTGGAAGATCTTCTAAATCATATAGCGGGTGTTTATTTCAGAAATGACCGGGATTTACAGAAAGTTCTTCTCCCGAAAAAGAAGAGTCGTAAATCTGGGAAGCGTAAAACAAGTGGCATAATTGTGGCATAAAGCTTTGTCATCAAAATAGTGTGCTTTGTATTGTTGGAAAAATATTTTGCATGCGGAAAAAAGGATTTTTTTTTATCTTTTAAGGATTATATATAGTATACAATATAAGCACCACAATGTATATAAACCCAGTGTTTTGTAGTTACTACATGCAGCACGGTGACACAAAACAATGTAGGCTACAAATGACTGTTTTGACACGTATTGCCATAGACACTCTAAACAACACATAACCTACTGGTTAGGTATTCCAGAAATATGCACTTGCAATAGTATTGTCCATGGTCATCTAAAAATTGTTTAACTACCTTTAACAAATTGACACACTGCTATTTATAATTCATACCCAAAACACATCTTGTTGTAATTTGTTTGTTATAGCCTAGCTTACACGTGAGAGTTTCAAACATGTGAAATTCAGTGGTCTTTATTTGACGGCGTAGAAATTGCACGTAAGATGCTATAGCACTATGCTAAGTCTTGGGTCGGCAGATATAAGCTATTTTAACACTTAAAGGGATTAGCAGCGATTTGCTAATCTGAAACATCGAAAAAATCATCAAAATTCATATTTTTATATTTTTGTTACTGACATGGATATGCCAACATAACATAACCTGCAAGTGGTTCGGTTGAAATCCGTGTATTAAAGACAAGAAAGTACTTTTTATCTTGAATCTGTAATTTCTATACGTGCGTATCAAAATTCCGACTTGAAATCAAAACAGCCTTTCCCGGTGAATATCACAGATTTTCAGCAAGATATTTTGCACCATGATCAATGCAGTTTGACCTCAAACACAAACATTATTGATCTTTGTTTATTATTTCATTTCATTTCATTTTATTAAAAACAATGCCTTGTGGCCCAAAGGCCAAATTACACATTATTGCACAGTAAAGAACAAAACAAGATTATATTATCAGTAAAGATCAAGCAAAAAATTAACTCAAGTATTAAAATTTCAGATATTGCACATATTATAAAAATAAAATACAGTTCATATCTTAAAACATATTATGTATTGGTGTAAACCACAAACAGCTGTTTAGTGCAGATTTTGAGACGCCGTCACTGTATGTCTATTTGCGGGAGACGGTACGACAAATTTCTTCATTTTTTCACTATTTGGTGGTTTGTTTCTACATTAAAGCAGTTATATGGAATTTTTTTTTTTTTTTTTTTTTTAAGGGATTAGCAGCGATTTGCTAATCTGAAACATCGAAAAAATCATCAAAATTCATATTTTTATATTTTTGTTACTGACATGGATATGCGAACATAACATAACCTGCAAGTGGTTGGGTTGAAATCCGTGTATTAAAGACAAGGCAGTACTTTTTATCTGAATCTGTAATTTCTATACGTGCGTATCAAAATTCCGACTTGAAATCAAAACAGCCTTTCCCGGTGAATATCACAGATTTTCAGCAAGATATTTTGCACCATGATCAATGCAGTTTGACCTCAAACACAAACATTATTGATATTGGTTTATTATGTATTGGTGTAAACCACAAACAGCTGTTTAGTGCAGATTTTGAGACGCCGTCACTGTATGTCTATTTGCGGGAGACGGTACGACAAATTTCTTCATTTTTTCACTATTTGGTGGTTTGTTTCTACATTAAAGCAGTTATATGGAATTTTATACACTTATCCCTGATTTATAAGTTAAAAACATGCATTTCCACATTTTTTTCGATTCTCTTGCATTATCGCTGCTAATCCCTTTAAGTGACCAAGGGTGTTCCCCATGGACCTCAAAATTGGTTTAATTTTCGCTCGGGCCGATTACGGATGAGATTTTTTGGTCGATTTTGTTTGAAATTGTCTGGCTTTTAAATGCGCTTCTCGGCCTTACCGAGTTGCCCTGGGCACTGTTATAATTAGTATCCTCTTTTTTGATTAAAAATATTATTTTACTTGTCTATTTTACTGGATCAAAAAAAATTCTCACAGAGAAAGAATTTAATTTCTTCTGGCGGGAGAAAAATGGAAATCCCCTAATGATGTAATGTGTTTATGCTTTAAAAGAAATCAGACTAGATGAGCTAAGTGCTATAAATAATAGTTTGGTATCTTCCGATGGACCATAACACAAGCACGGTAATTACGTTCAGAAAAAACATAGGTGCAATGAAAGGGGAACTAAGATCCGTTAGCAGTAATAGAAACTAGAAAACATACCTGTAAAACTCCCAGGGTGTGTCTGTGTCAATTGTGAAAGTTGCACATTTAGCGTAAATTTGGGATCGTTTAATGCACAACTTTACAGACGAAAGTTGTCAAATTCAACTACCGTACGATAAGCATCAAAGGAAGTCCCTGTTTTTAGAGGAGCACCGTAACATACCCGATACTGCAAAACGACAATTTTATTGAAGGAACGCCTATTAATGGGGCGATAGCTATGTAAGTTTGTACTCTTTAGCTTGATAAATAACAAAGTGTATACCAAAGTGAGATAAACTGATGAATGTTTAATCTAGGAACTGATAAGTTATAAAAACGTATGAAAAGCATCAGTTTATTTATGGTGATTTCTTACATTTGGAAGTGGCGTAACCAGAATTTTGATGGAGCTGAAGTGGTAATGCAGGCCTGTATGCAGGGGGGGGGGGCAGTTGATTTACCCCAGAAATATTTTGCAAAAGATCGCTTCCATTTTCTACAACAATGCGGAACATCTTAAAAACTGGGGAGGGAGCCGGTGTAGGTTAATTGGGTTGAAATAACTCATAATTTTTTAAAGGCAGAAAGTGGAACTCTCAGTGGTGTTTTTTTTTTTTTTTTTTTTCCCCCCCCCCCCATTATTTTATTTCCTTAAATATAACGGAAATTCGTGAGATTTGCTAGCAAAACCGGGATTCTCCCGCAGAAAACGGGAGAGTTGGCATCTCTGAATTTTACACCCTCATTACACACACATATATATTAGAGTGCCCTAACAGTGTTTCCAAATGAAGGACAATGGACCTGCCAAAATGGTTCCAGCTGCTAAAATGTAGTTTTCTTCAGATTTATTTGCCGCACGTATCGATTGCTCCTGGACTCTTTTTTTCTTGGGAGTCAAGTATATTTTTCTTGTCATACCTTCCAGCTCTCAAAATTAATATTTTCATAAAATAGGTAATTTTATCATTTGAGTAATTATAATGATTATTCTTTATCATTCATAAATGTGTCAAAAAATATGCAAACAAATTAATTAGCTCATTTGCGTACTAATTGATAGAATTTTGTCATAATATTTTTGCAACTTCATAAAAAATGTTTACGACAAACATTATCTACTAAGTTAGTTTTCTCGGTGATTTTAGCCAAGTGATCTCTAGAAATGTTTTCATATAAGGGAGCGATTGTTATTTACGGCAGGGGGGAGTGGGCATTTTCAATGTTTTTTTACCTGATTTTTTCAGATTCCCCATTCATTTTCCATATGTATTTCAGGTTCCCCCCTTATATAACTACAAAAATATTCGGTTTCCCACCTCCTAGTTTCGGATCACTGTCTCAATGTTGTACATGATAATTAGATATGCAAATATGCATATTCATCAGGACCCAGGTTGTACAAGAACACAATATGCATGAAAGGAAATGGGTCATGTGACAGTTTAGTAAAAATGAAACAATTTCTTAAACTTTTTGTGGCAATATTCATGAAACGTTATAACCCTCAGCTTACCAAGGGGAGTGGTTATCACCCCCTTTAGTTAACTTTCCTCCGGTGCGCTAAAATGCCAAAAGCTTTCGTAAAAAGCTTCCGGGTATAATCATTTTCTCATCCTTTCCGGTAATTAATGTGAAGGTAGCACCTTCACTGGGGTTAGAGTATGCCTTCAAAGTCGAAGGGTGGGGGGGTGGTTGCCACCCAAGGAAAATTTAGGGTGCAGTTTTGAAAATATTTTGCACAGTATGGCTCTAAATGCTATGTTTATGTAAAACTAATCATTTTCCATCATTTAGAGCTGAAAACCACATGAAAATCTGATATACCTCCTTTTTTTAGCACAAAATTGGATTTTCGCCTATTTTCTGTGGAAAATGCCAATTTTGCTGACTCGCGGACTTTATGACATCATTGTGACGCCATACTAGGTACGTTAGTACTTATTTTGGTATCAATGGAAAGAGGAGGACCTTAGTTATCCACATAAGTATCGCGTGCTTTATATCAAATTCCCGGGGGTGGTAACCACCCCCCTTGGTAAACCGTGTTACAAAAAAAACATCGGTCCTCGGACCGCTTGTGTCGCCTGCCGTCGCGGTTAGTGAATGATAGGCCTAACATGACATTTGACCTTGATATGTGACCTTTGACCTTATCAACAAATGAGGGATCCCATGTTGCAACTATGATTCAAGTTTGGTTCCAATTGAACTTCAACATTTCAAACAAGGTCAATTTCACATTTTCAGCCTATTTTACAACTTGACCTCACATGACCTTTGACCTTGGTATGCGCCCTTTGACCTTATCAACAAATGAGGGATCCCATGTTGCACCTATGATTCAAGTTTGGTTCCAATTTAACTTCAACTTTTCAAACGAGGTCAATTTTACATTTTCAGCCTATTTTACAACTTGACCTTACATGACCTTTGACCTTGGCATGTGACCTTTGACCTCATCAAAAAGTGGGGGATGCCATGTTGCACCTGTGACCCAAGTTTGGTTTAAATCCATCAAAGTATGAGGATATTACAGGCAAATGTTAACCCTTTTTCACAACAGACATCAACAGACAACAGACATCAACAACAGACATCAACAACAGACAACAACAGTGGACAAAGTGATCCCTATGTGTCTTCCTGCCTTAGGGCAGGCGACTATGCATTTTATGTCATTTTATCAATGAACATTTTAGTCATTCATAGATCTTCACATATATAATGACTGTACATCAACTTAATAACCCTGATACACTGGAGTCAGAGTGCTTTATACCTTGTACTGTATTGCTATTTGGTAGTTTATACAAACATGTTCTGTTTGAAAATTTTCTGATAGCAGATTTGCTATAGATGTATACAATGTATAAAATTAAAAACTAGAACCCAAATTTCTCAGATAAAATAGCTAACTGCATTGGAAAATGACTATTTCTGACATTTTCACTATTTCTTTGGTCTTGATTTTCACACATTGTAACACCATTTCTCAAGCTGCCAAATAAAACTAGGCCGATGTCACATAAATTTCGAAGTAGTCGTTGGTAGTAGTCAATGGTGCATAATGGACAGCATCATATCAATTCGTATTAAATTACAATGTGCATGAAACAAAAGTGGTCCAACATTGTTTTACACAAGAGGGTTTTACACTACTTCAGAAAAATGAAATATCTCTGCTTTCAGACCACCAATTTGAATAAAGCAAAGTTTTAATTTGGCAGTGGTCTTAAAATGTGTCATAAAACCATTGTACCATAGAAATATAATAAATAGGATAAAAAATAAACGTTTTCTAATGTATAGTTTTCTTTTACAGCCTGTACCTCCTCAATTCCCTATACAATACCATTGATTGTATCATCAGCAAAAGTACAGTGGTAACCCATTGACACAAAGTGGTACGAGATTCACAATTTACTTCATGTCAACAGGAATTCCTGTTCAATCAGATCATAAAATAATGAAAAATACAAGTTTAGAAAGAGAGAGTCACTAGTTGTTATCAGGAATTTCATGTTAAAGGTTCATGTTAACGATTTGACACTATAATAAGCCTATATAGCAACTGAAAAATATTTAACCATGCAATTAATTACATGTATTATTCTGTTAGAATTTGTGAAGCCCATGTAGACAGTCATTTGAATATTGGAGATGATTACAATTTTGTGCATTCAATGGGACTAAAATTATTAAATCTCTTTTATTTTAAAATGTTGTTTGTCCCAACTCAATCGAATGTTCCATTGTCCAGATACGTATATTATAGTTTGTATTTTACACACATTTCTCCAGAACTAATTATTGAGAAAATGGCCTGTAATTGTAAAGTTGAGACTGCTTTTTTTCCTATAGTGACATACTTCTTTTAAATGGTTAAAAACACCTTTATTCAATTATTTTCACCACAAATCTGAAACGTGTAGCCAGTATTAAAACATATCAAAGATAACAAAAATCAACAAATTGAACACTAAAAAACAAATCACCCCTATTCGTTTTTTTTTTTTCTTTTTTCTCACTTCGGTACTATGCCCAGTTGAAAAGAAGGACGAAAGTGTTGTCAGTGAACAACTTTAAAATATAAAACAATCCTGTTATTCCTACATAATTAATTTACCACACTGAAATCTATGTTCTTTAAAATCAGTTGTGGTGTAGTTATTGCTATTAAATCAAGGTTGTGACTGAGTTATATACACGTGATTAACTTTTTAGTTGTGTTTGTAGTGTCTTTTTTTGTTGAAATCACTTATTGTGTGCAGGTCTTCATGACCTCAGTGATAGACTGAGGTCATGTAGGCCTACATGGTCTTTCTCCCCATTTCTTCAGAAAAAAATTCAGGTTCCCCCCTTTACTACTTGAGGAAAATTCAGGTTCCCCCCTATAGCCAGCATTTTTTTTTCAGGTTCCCCCCAAAAAGTGCCCATCCCCCTCCTGCCATAAATAACGATCGCTCCCTAAAACGGTGTCATTCACGAATAATTGAGGGCGGGGCACGTTTTCTAAAATGACTGCCAAATTCAAACAAAAAAAAGTCTTTTTTTATGTATCCCTCTCAGGCAATGATTAATGGCACCGCTTCGGCTAGCATATCGAAGTCCTGCAAGGTCAGCTTTCAGACTTGGAAACATAAACAGCAAGAAATCACATGGACCTGTGGCAAAACCCTTAAATAGTATTAATTAGTGTGGAGTATAATTTTTGCAACAGTACCATATTCGTCAAAAAATATTGTATACAAAAACTTGGTATTGGTGCTGCATTGTGCAGGGATCATAGGCGTAAAGCCCGGGGGATGGGAGGTATATATATCACCCAATATTTTGATAAGGGGGTGGTCAATACGATCACCCCCCCCCCCATGTTGATGCCCGTTCATGTGTTCTACAGTCTTAATCTAATACAAAATGTTATGTAAACCGATCTGTCAGAAAGGCGTTGTTTTGTGATATAGTGGAGGGGCCTATGTTCTCCAGAGAGTGATTTTTATGAAGTTCATGTTAATTGTTGGCAACCACTATAAATGTATTCTAGTGGGTCTGACTATTCAGAAAAACGATGTTGTCATTTTTTCGTTGACCTTTAGTGACCTTGAGACGAGGTCAAAGGTCAAAACGATCATACATCGTCCAAAGTATATCGACCTTGATACCAAAATGTGGCAAATGTCATAAGGAATATTGTGTATGATATTTATTTTGTTACTTGAGCTTTTGTTTTCTTGTTATATGCAAATAAGCTAATTAGAGCCAATAATATGCATATGCCGTTATTTGCCCCAGTCCTGTCTAAAGCTTGAGTTAGGGCCTCATGTTTTTGCTCAATGTATAGTGAACCCTTGCTATTAATGCCATGGCTATAACCAAGGTAAATTTATGAAAATGGGCAAGAGAAAATGTTATGTAGTTCTAGATATTACCAAATCCATTGACTTGAAATTGGGGGTTGTTATAACTGTGAAACAACCTCGATTCGCACTACAAGACAAAAGTTAGTAAATAATAAAGTTTCTTTTTTTCAAGTCTCATTTTATATGTGTGATGTTTTAAGTATCTTTCCATCCAGAGTCGGGGTGGGCACTGGCAGGGGATATCATGCGCAACCAAAGAAACACGTAAAAAGGGGGTACATGCATTTTTTCAAGATTGTGCACGATACATACGTAACGTAAAAAGGGTAGCAAAAATACTGAAATCTTATAAAAAGGGTATACTTTCACACTTGAATTTACATTAGACTACGATGTGGAAATTTCAAGTTTGTATCGTATTCGGCTCATTCTGTGTAAATGAGCTATTCAGTACAGCCTAAAAAGAAACAAATTTCTACTTGCTTAGGAGTCAAATATTGCCAATACTTATTAAGGGTAGGATTTTACAATTACTATAATTGTTTAGGGATGCTTTTAGACCTATCAAATTACTTGTACTTGTTAACGGTACTTTTTGAAACTCCGGAAAGACTTCCATATGTACCCCCCTCGTATATATTTACATGATACAAAATTTATTTTAATTTTGGCCTTGCTTGATCAAAAACGGAATAAACAGCTAAAATAATAACATTTTATGTTGCATGTAAATATATGAGAGGGGGGTACATATGGAAGTCTTGCCGAAACGCCTTGTTTAGAGGGTGCGGGGCTTTGAAAATGTGGACTTTTTGGTAAAGCAGACTAACGCCCTAAAAACACATCGGTCCTCGACGCGCTTGTGTCGCCTGCCGTCGCGGTTTTGTGAATGACCTTTGGACCTTGATATGTGACTTTTTTGACCTCATAACCATGCTGGGGGGTTTGGTAGGGATGACTCTAAAGCTTGATCTTGCTTTTAGAACTATAGACCATTCCATTGGTCTATTGTTGCCACAGGATAAAGCATCATGGGCCTTAATAGCATCTATGATGGGGGTTTTGGTAGGGATGACTCTAACATGATCTTGCTTTAAGAAGACTATAGACCATTCAGGTCTCTTGTTGAAAAGAGATCAAGCATCACGGCCTTATAGCAGCTATATTGGGGGTTGGGTAAGGGATCACTCTAGTTTTTATCTTGTTTTAAGACTATAGACCATTCATGGTCTATTGTGAAAAGGATAAGCAATCATACAAATGAAGAGAAATCACGTTACTAGTATTGTCTTGCGCATTTTTACAAACTGTGTAACACAAGTTTTGGTTTAACTACAAATGGGCATTAATAGCAGCTATGAATGTATATGGTTGGGTATAATGCCGGGTTGGGATTCTCACACAAATGACCATAGCGGGACTGTTTCGCAGCATGATGGAGGTTGGGAGGGATGACTCTAGCTTGATCTTAGCCATGGGCCTTAATAGCAGCTATGATGGGGGTTGGGTAGGAACGACTCTAGCTTGATCTTGCTTTAGACATAGACCATTTCAGGGTCTATTGTTGACAAGGATAAAGCATCATGGGCCTTAATAGGAGCAAAGATGGGGGGGGTTTTGGGTAGGGAGGACCTAGCTTGATTCTTGCTTTAGACTTTGACTATTCAGGGTCTATTGTTGAAAAGGATCAAGCATCATGGGCCTTAATAGCAGGTACGATGGGGGTGGGTAGGGATGACGCTAGCTTGATCTTGCTTTAGACTATAGAACCATTCAGGGTCTATTGTTGAAAAGGATAAATCTCATGGCCTTATAGCAGCAATATATTGGGGGTTGGGTTGGGATGACTCTAGTTTGATCCTTGTTTAGACTATAGACCATTCGGGTCTACTTGTTGACAAGGAAATCAAGCATCACCCACATGAAGAGAATCACAGTTACTAGTAGTCTTGCATTTTTTACAAACTGTGTAACACATTTGGTTTACCTACAAATGGGCCTTAATAGCAGCTATATGCATATGGTTGGGTATAGGCCGGGTTGGGATTCTCAACACAAATGAACCATATTCGGAATTGCTACAAGACTCACTCTCATTTTTAGCCTTTGGTATATCATGACCGTTTCGTTTTCAAAAATTTTCCCAGTCAATTTGTGTGAAAAAATTAGTCAAATTCCTCAATTTGGAGGCCAAATTTTTCTAGAATTGGTGCAAATTTTCTCAATCTGAAGTCACATTTGTCCAAATTTGTTTAAAAATGTAAACATTTTTGAGAAAAATGGCACATGTCCAAATTTGGTTTTTAAAATGTAAACATTTTGAGAAAAAATGGCAAAATTTGGGTTAAAATTTAGCCCAAAATTTCATTACGGGCCATAGCTATGGGTCCCTTTTTGGCAAATCCCAAACGTGAGAACCCCCTCCCCCGGACTCTAACTTGATCTTGCTTTAGACGAGAGTTAGCGTCCATGGATGAAAGAATATGAAATAAAACCTCATACATGTGACTGAGACTAAGATAATCTAGTATACATGCTTTTGCCTCTGAAGTGGCGATTTCGTGGTTTTTCAAGGTAAGCAAAAAACTTGTTTGATTGTCCATAGACGGACCCTTTTTAGAGTTGGGGGGTTCGGTCGGGTCGGAAAACTTTTTTTTTAATGTCCAATAGCAAACTATATTGAAACATGGGATTGTTGGGAGGGGACATAAAATGGTTCTCCGCGTCCGTATGTCCGTGTGTCCTTCCGTATGTATGTCCGTAGGTCTGTATGCCGTACAAAAATATTAACTCCTGGAACTTTGGGCATATCTTTTTTTCTGGATGAGCTAGAGTAGCCAAACTTTGGTATATTAGAGAAGGGGAAACCCCCCTACTAACCATGTAATTCATTCCCCCAGGGTCCTCCCCTGGGTCTGTCAGGGGGTACGGGAAAAAGGTCAATACTGCACAGAAAATGTAAACATTTGGCCATATTGTGTACAATTGTTTGTATTAATAAAGTTAATCAAACACTAAAAATCAAGTTGATTCTTACTCAAAAATGCATCTTTGTACATTATGAAACCCAACTAACATGCTAAGAAACTGTTTAAACATAATCTTTTTTACGTTTCAGAAAGTTAAAATTGAAAAAAAAAATTCTTAGGAATTTTTCAAAATTAGGGTCGGCATTCTTTTGCACAGTAAAAGGAAAAAATAAACTTTTTCTTGATTTCCAAAATTAGGGTCGGTCGGATGAGGACAATCAAACATTTTTTTGGTGGCCTAATAACGACGATTCATTCCATTTCTTGGTTTTACTTTACTTACCCATGGATATTAATAGCAAGAAATAATGGGGGTTGTGTATAGGGTTCATTCTACATTCAAGATGACTGTATTGTGCAAAAACTTGAGGCCTAACTCTTGCTGTGGACAGGACTGGGGTCTGCAAAAAGGCAATTTTATGCATATTATTGTCTCTAATTAGGTTATTTTCAAATAACAAGAATACGAAAGGTCAAATAAAAAAATCAATATCATATACAATATTCCTTGTAAAATTGGCCACATTTTGGTACCAAGGTCGATATACTTTGGACGATGTATGACCATTTGACCTTTGACCTTGTGTCAAGGTTTCTAAAGGTCAACGGAAAAAAATGGCAACATCGTTTTTCTGAATAGTCAGACCCAGTAGTATACGTTCATAGTGGTTACCAACAATTAACATGAACATAACACCAAATTTTACATAGGCCCCTCCACTAATACTTGAATCAATAGTTTTACGGAATAAAGCTCATATACACTACTGCTTACTACAACTATTGATAACAACCGGTCGATCATGAACGTTGCCAGTGATTACGAGGTTATTTCGTGGGTTATAACGCGTCCAGGACAATAACCAGTTGAATTATTTCATAAGGCAGCTACTCGCCAAAAAAGTCAACCCAAATTCCACAAAATGACAGAGGTCCACGTTTTGCTGACATTTGTGATAACAAATGTCCACAATTTAGAGAAACTTTGACAAGAAAGTGAACCTTTTGCTGATAAAGATGGTTCAAAAAGTCCAAAAAAGGGCCTTTTAAGGGAGTTGGGTCAACTTTTTTGAAGGACCTCCCAATACATACTGCACGCATCCCTGGTGATAGCACATCCCTGGTGATAGCACAATTCATGTATCGGTTAATTATGCTCATTGGAAGAAGGGGGTGTATTCTTTGTCAATGATTTATTGAGAGAAGATGGATCATTCATGTCTATGAAAAAATTTGGTGATCTATATGTGGTAAAAACCAGTTTCTTGGAGTATAATGGCATTCTAAGATCAATTCAAGTTAATTTTGAACTTGAAAAATTTAATACTTACATTTTTACAAGGTGAAAACCCCTTTTCGCCCAAGTTATGTCGAGATATTGTTCAAACAAAGCAAAGGTTGTAAATATTCTATGATACATTTGTAACGACACTAAAAGGGAAAGGTAAAACAAGCAAGTGGCAAACGGAATTTACTATCCAAGATGATGATTGGAAAGATGTATGTTTTTTTAATTTTAAGTTTCCGACTGATACTAAGTTGAGGTGCTTTCCGTACAGAATTAATCATTGTATCATTGCTACAAATTCTCTATTGTTAAATATGAATATCAGAGATAATAATCTATGTACTTTTTGTAAGAAAGACCCTGAATCAATACGGCATCTTTTTGTAGATTGCTATGTTATTGTGCAATTTTGGGATGATTTTAGAAAATGGATAAAATATAAGACCAACTTAAAAATAAATATGTCTTCACTGTTAGTTCTATTTGGTTCAAAACGTGATTTAAAGGGGGATGGCCCGAATTAACTATATGAAGTTTTAATCTTGATAGATTGGCCTTCACCCCAAAACTCCATCTGTAAATTTTCGCGCCGATATTTCAATCCGTTTTGATGTGAGAGCTAAAAACGTGATTTTGTAAGCCCCATAGAGTACTGTGTAAAATTAATATTGGTCGACCAAAATGGGGCACATTGCATTACAAACTTCCAAACCAACATCCTTTGGCTCAAAGACTTCCCGGGGGGTACATAGAAAAGAAAGAAAATAGTAGTTTTACCTTCTGATACCAAAAGTTAAATTCCGGTAGTAAATTGGGGGTTTCTGGGTACGAGGCTATAGCGATCGGTCCATGGACCTTAACTTTAAAACAACTATCAAGTGATTTGAAAAATATTATTACAGGAATCATAGCTTCCAAAGTGAAGGATAAGTCTGTAGAAGTCTCATAAGTTACCTTTTACAGTGTGATAACAGAAAAGAAAGAGAAAACGGAAGTGTTCCAAGATACGATTCTCCATTCAAGTATGTGTTGTAGTAAGTGTCCGTTCGGACAGTAATGACTAAAATCACTCTGATTCTGTACTATTAGGTGCTTCTGCGTCTTATGCATTTGAAGGGTGGTTAGGATACCTTGTATGACGTACATGGCAAAAATCTGATTTTGATTGATTTTTCGATTTGCTGATTTAGCAAATCATTAAAAAAGCAAAAAATAAAAAATTAACAATTGCAAAATTGGCAAAAGTGATGGAAAAATACCCAAATTTGGAAACTTGCAAGAAAGAATCCAATATTAATATAAAGTGTGCAAGTACCAAGGGGACTGCACTCTTACTGGTCATAAATTTATTTAAAAAAAAGTGGCGAATTTGGCCTTTGTTTAATGCATTTCATTTTGTTCTTTTTCCCCTATGATTTCTTTTGTTTAAAAGAAAATATTCTTGGTATCCACCTTAACGCAATAAACGTATATTGTAATTTGTAGATGGGCATGAGTGCCAGTCAGTAAGAGTACAAGTAATATGTATAAGAATCACATGGTTCAATAAGCACAAGCTGTTCAAAAAAAATGAGACCAAACATGTAGAGTATGTGCCCATCCTTACAGGATGAGATGCAGTTGTGTTTCACTGTTGCGAGCTTTCACGAAACCTGTGCTGTGAGTCAAGCAAGATGTTATGTGCAATAAGATGTTTGGCTATGTGGCTCAATATTATATGTTCCATAACTTTGCAGCACAGGCACGTTAGTGATATGGGCCGGTAATATGCTGGATCTGATTGTTTAACCTTTTTTATATATACCAGTGACTAGGGCTTGTTTCCATTGAGTTGGTAATATACCTGTACAGTATTGAATGATTGCTGGAATAAGAATTTAAGTGCAGGTGCGATTTCCAAGGCGACAGTCTTAAGAAGTTTTGGTGGTAATTCATCCGGGCCACTTGCTTTTGATGGATTTAAGGAGAATAGTTGCTTTTCTACTCCTTATACGCCTATTATGAGATTCGGTATAGATGGATACGGTGAAATGTCTTTGTCCGGGATGTTTAAGTCGGACTCTTTGTTGAACACAGATTGAAAATGGCAGTTGAGTGCTTTAGATTTGTCTTTGTCTGTTGTACAGAGTTTAGTTGCTGTTCTTAGGGTTGGAATTCCACATTTTTTCGGTGCGCATCATCTTTACATACGAGCAAAATGTTTTCGGAAAGACTACCACCGACTACATTGTTAACATAATTTCATGAGCTCTGTGAACAATATTTGCAACTTTGTTTCTATATTGGAGGAAGTATTTCCAAGAAGTGCTGTTTTGATGTTTCCTGGCTAAACTGTGAAGTTTGTCGCGTTTTCTCATTTGACGCTTAATGTCACGTGTGTGATCCAGGGGAGATGTCATTTCCCACGACTCAATTTTGAAGGCACATGTATTCATGGCTTCTAGTAAGAAGTCCCGCACAATCCCCCAGTTTGTGTCCACATTGTTGTTATTTGGGTTTGAGGATAGGAACTCCTGTGTGTGTACTTTAACTTTTGCTTCAAACCATCAACAACTGCTTTGAGGAACTTATAAATTTTCCTTGGTGGCTTCATCTGTTGTTTTGGTTTTAGGTTCATGTTGAAAGTTATAATATGATGATCAGATATACCAGGATTGTATGTAATATCACTGATAAGTTGAGGGTTGGTAGTGGTAATCAAATCCAAAGTGCTATTTGACACGGGGCGAGTTATTTCAGTAACCAATTAGGAGAGTGAATTTTCCAAAAGAAAATTCAAGAAGCTTCTATGAACACTGGCGGTTCTAGAATTTGTTGTTGACCATGTGTGCCAGTTTATATCTGGGAAATTAAAATCTCCACCAATGATTACATTTTAGTGTAGGCTACTATGTAATTTCGTGTTTTGTTTTTTTTTCTGTTAAAAGCAAAATTCCTCTTGATTCGTTGTGTTTTGGGTGTAACATGTTGGAAAAAATATCTTGAAATTTTTTCAAAATGTTTTAGGGTGTCAAATCCAAGATGGGTGCCAAAATACATATATTCCATTATAATTAGTATTCTGAACGCAGTATGAGGTCCAAATTTACGACAATACCCATATTTTCGATACCAAAGAATTCAAAAACAGCTAAATTCAATCAATATGGCAATCACGTGTACATTAAACAAATCTAAGATGGCGTCCAAATTGGCCGCCAAAAAGCTATGTTATGAATATAAATGCTGCATTAACACTAATCAATTGTGAATAGTATTCAAATTCACGGGTGTATCTTGTGGTGCTAGGAACTCACATCTGACATTTTCTTTTTGTTAACATACTTCATATCCATGATGGCGGCCAATATGGCCGCCGAAAGCGCTGTTAACAGAACTGGTAATTTTAAGACAAACTATACCTAGGTTATTAAATATTTGGGGCAGAAACATTACATGTAATACTCTGACAGAAGAAATAAATTCAAAACATTTCTGTGTTGCTAACACGCTTTGAATCCAAGATTGCGGCCACCGTAAGCACTGATAATAGTAAATTTGTGTATGTTTTTTTCACATAGATCCATGTCATAACAATATTTTGATAACAATTAATAAAAAAAACACCTAGATGTTTACTTTGGACCAAAGGAACTCATTTACCATTTATGGTTAGAAAACATACTTCAACTTCCACAAATGGTGGCTAATATAGTAGCTTCTATAAGCACCGTTTCATACACCTATTTACTACTTTTGTTATACACATTAGGAAATTTGAATAAACAAATCATAAATGTTAAAGTTTTATCAACATTTTACAAATAAATTATAATTTTAGACACTTGAAAACTACCATTTTGCTTTTTTACATGTTTCAAATCCAAGATGGTGTCAAAATTACAATTGTGTATAAGCACTAAATCAATAGCCCAAACTGGCAATTCTTCATAATACCTCCGTATAATTATGTTATATGCATCAGAAAATTTGAATGAAAATATAAATGAAGCAACTACACATGAGCTCTAGTCTATCACTTTCGTTTTTAGACCCTTCAACCCCAAGATGGCGGCTAATAATGACCCTTCTAAGCACCATCAACAGCCAAAACTGGCTGTTTTTAATATATACCTACATAATGTTATACACATTACACATGAGAAATTTGAATGAAAATACAAATGAACTGTAAGAACTGACTCTAAAATAGTGTATATTTTTCATACAGCCATATGATCCATGTTATAATATTGTAATTAAAACATAAATAAACATCTGTATACTTTTGAACACAAGGAACTCATATTATTTTTGCTTTGGTAGCATAATTCAAATCGAAGATGGCGGGCTAATATGGCCATTGTAATCACTATCAATAGCCCAAACTAGTGATTTTTCATTATACATATGTTATGCATGATAGGAAATTCTAATAAAACTATAAATGAAGCAACTCTATATCCCTTAAATCCCTAAATTGCATTTTCCCATTTTTCAAAAATCATGGAGCGAACCCTTTGCCTTGTGTTTAGGGTGAAATTGCTCCTAGATCTAACAAGACAAATTGCGCCATCACCTCCCTTTCTTATTATAAATGTTTTACATGCTTCAAATCCAAAATGGTGACAAAATTACGACTGCGTACAAGCATAATCAAAATACCAATACAATGTGTTATACGCATCAGGAAATTTTAATGAAAAAATAAATGAATCACCTAACTTTTAAACATGACAAACCATATCTACCATTTTAAATTTGTAACATCCTTCAAACCCAAATGTGGCAATTTTTAATATATACCTAAATATATGTTGTACACATTAGTATAGAAGCAACTAGATACATGTACATACGTTTGGACACATAAAACCCCTATCAAGTAAGTTTTAATTATCATGCCTTAAATCCAAGGTGGTCAATAATATGGCCTTGTCACTATCAATAGCAAACACTGGAGTTTTTCCTTTACATAATATAAATGAAGCAACCATAAACCTTTGGACACAAAAAACTCATTCTATCATTTAAGTTTTGTGAACATTAATAGCCAAAACTGACGATATTTCGCATATATCTACATATATATCTCTCCATATTTTATATGTTGTTTGCATTAGGAAATTTGAATAAATATATATTAAATAAATGAAGCAACCAGATAAACACTTTTGGACACAAACTCATTTTATCATTTAGGTTTTGTAAATATGATTGAAAAACAAAATGACTAAATAGTATGGTCATTTTAGATTTGAAGCATTTTACATTTAACAAAATTGGTAAAAGTATATATCTTGCGTACAATATATTGGCGTTTTATTCACGTTTTTATCAAATTTCCAATGTTCGTATATTGTCAAAAATTAAGTTTTATATTAGCTGGCATCTTGTTTTATCATAATCATATTAGTAAAAATTTAAATGATAGAATGAGTTTCTTGTGTCAAAGAGTGTATCTATATGTATTTAAATTAAAATTTCCGAAAGCGTATAACACAATGTAGGTAAGAAAAATCGTCATTTTTTGCTATTGATTTTTTGCTAGTGCTTATAGCAGCCAAATTAGCTGCCATCTTAATTTTGAAGTATGTTTTTTTAAACATAAATGGTAAATATGAGTGCCTTTGGGTCCAAAGGATGCATCGAAGTGTTTATTTTGTTAATAAAAATATGATGATGACATGGATCTATGTGAAAATCATTTTAGATTTTACTATTATCAGTATACTTACGGTAGCCGCCATCTTGGATTCAAAGCATGTCAGCAAACAAAACAGTTGGAATTTGCTTCTTCTGTCTTCAAGTATTAAATACAACGTTACTGCCTTATAAGTTTAATAATTCAGGTAGTTTGTCTTAAATTACCACTTTTTAGCTGTTAATAGCGCTTTCGGCGGTCATATTGGCCCCCATCTTGGATTTGAAGGTTGTTAACAAAAAAATGTCAGATAAGGGTTCCTAGTAACACAAGATATACGCCCATGAATCTGAATCCTATTCTCATCTTGATTAGTGTTGATGTAGCGTTTATGTTCATAACATAGCTTTTTGGCGGCCATTTTGGACGCCATCTTGGATACCAGATACACGGTAAGTTTTTATGTGTTTAATGTGACTACCATATTGGATTTAGCTGTTTTTGAACTCTTTGGTATTGAAAATATGGGTATTGTCGTCAATTTGGACCTCATATTGCGTTCAGAATACCAATTATAAAGGAATTTGTGAATTTTGGCGGCCATCTTGGATTTGACACCCTAAAAACGTTTTGAAAAAATTCCAAGATATTTTTTCCAATAAGTTACACCCAAAAGACAAAGAATCAAGTGGAATTTTGCTTTTAACAGAAAAAAACACGACGGCTGTATTTATGACATACCAGCCTACACTATTTGGGAATCGTGACTTTGAGAAAACGCTACTCAGTGAATCTCCTAGGTACTCGAGAGCCTTAGGTTTGTTTGGGGACCGTAGTAACTAGCTATGAACAATGGTTTTGTATTTGCAAATTGAAGATTTGCCCATATTATTTCGCAATTTGAATCCATTTCCGGTAAGTCATTTGTAATTAGGGTATCTTTTATGCCTATGAAACGCCACCAACAAATATATTTCTAGATTTCCTGTGGATGGAATAATTTTCAGGAAAGAGTAGAATAATATGTTGCCAAAATCGAGCTTGATTTTTGATTCGCATCCTAAAAATATCTGGTGAGTGATGATCAACTGCCGCTCTGAATCTCCTCTGGTTTTTCTATTGCTTTTTTGAATCTTGGTCAGATGTATCGTAGAAGTGAGGTAAGTGATGTAGATGATTCAATTTTTCAAATCCTGACCATTTGAGTCAAGTGATGAAAAGGGGTTTGAAATTCAATTGATCTTGTACCAAAGAGGGAACTATCAAAATTTGGGGCTCCACATTGGTAAATATCATGAAAAAATGCCAGAATAATTCATAAATCCCGATAACAATGGTCAGATAAGCCGAAACAATTTGTGTGGCCATCCAAAATTGACAATTATCGCATAGCATTGCCTTGGAAAGTTATCGGGACATCGGCTTGACAGATCCACACCGGAACCGTTTATGGCAAGCCATAAAGGCCATAAACGTATTGCCGCAACGCGTGCGAGAAAAGTAGCAACGCGTCTTGCGACATGTCGGCAAACGCGTTGCGACATTTCAGCAAACGCTCGGTTGTCGGCCAATCAAAAATCATGAGTTCTGTGGACGTTTTCAAAAAAATAGACCCACACCGCGTTGCAAGCTGCGCAACGCGTTGCTAAGGTAACAAGCCATAAGTGGATCATCACACGTATTGCCGCAACGCGTTGTGAGAAAGTCAACAAACGCGTTGCGCATTCGGCAACGCGTTGCGACAGTCAGCCAACGCGTTGCGACATTCAAGCAACGCGTTGCGACATTTTCGGCAACGCGTTGCGGCCGGGTTTTGGTCGGCCAAAATCAAAATCATGAATTTCTGTGACGTATTCAAAAATAGACTCCAAAACGCGTTGCGGCAATAAGTTATGATCCTTATGGCTTTCACAACGCGTGCAAGCCATCACAACGCGTGCGAGATTCACAACGCGTTGCAAACTTCACAAGCGTTCGTGAAGGCAATAAGGTCATAAGTATTGCCGCAAACGCGTTGTGAAGGTTTGCAACGCGTGTGAAGTGCAAACGCGTTGTGAGATTTATATTTTTGAGATACGGCACATTTTTTTTTTTTTTTAAATCATGAGTTGGATTGGCCGACACCGCAACGCGTTGCTGAAATGTCGGAACGCGTTGCCAAAATGTCGCAACGCGTTGCTGAAATTCGCAAAGCGTTGCCGAAATGTCGCAACGGCGTTGTGACTTTCTCACAACGCGTTGCGGCAAATTACGTTATTGTCCCTTGGCTTGTTACCTAGCAACGCGTGCGAAGCTGGCAACGCGTTGGTGTGAAGCTCGCAAGCGTTGTGAAGTTTGCAACGGGTTGCCCAAAGGATCTAGAAAGCGTTGTGGTCTATTTTTTGAAATACGTCACAGAAATTCATGATTTTGATTGGCCGACACCGCAACGCCTTGCTGAATGTCGCAATGGTTGCCGAAATGTCGCACGCGTTGCTACTTTATCGCAACGCTTTGCGGCACTACGTTATGGCTTTATGGCTTGCCATACCCGTTTGATGAGCCTGGGTTCGTCTCGACCTGACCACTGGAATCTTACACTGGATAGCGGCCGCACAGTTGAATGGTCGCCGCGTTAAAAAACAGGAAGTGATTTTTTGAACATATATGGCGGCAACAATGCATACAACTGCTGATGCACATATCCCACATATGTTCTGTTGTTTGACAAGGTGTATGCATTGTTTCGGCCATATTGTATAGGTAAAATACGAATTTCCTGAGGTCAATCGGCGACATCTCAGACCCGCTATACATGGTAGGAGGTCAGTGACCTGACCACTGAGTAATAGAATCAGCAACAGGTGGCTAGCAGGGGTTTGTTTTTTTAAATTCCAGATTCAGCTTAACAGGTTTTCTTTTGTTGCCTTTCTAATGGACATGCATTTAACAATCACAGTTCCAAAACAGTTCACTTTATCAGGAAATCTCGGGGACCGAAGTCGATTGTGATCGGAATGAAAAGCATTTTAGATATAATCTTACACAATTTAGCCATTCTATTTTCGTAATTTAGAACAATTTTATATATTCAGACCTTAAGCCAGTGATGCCACCACGCGATGACCTTGTCTCCTTAATATTTTGTTTTCAAGAGGGGTGCAATTATTTAATGAAAAAAAAAGATGTAACAAATTGCTGACCAAGTATGTTGATTAAAAAGCCAAAATTACAATTCTAAAAGACGAACGTAGGATAAATGGATGAGATTTTTTTTGACGATCTTAGAATGGGGTTCTAAATGGATGGGCACTCCACATTTTATCCTGGTGGATTCCGGCTACGCCGGTGTTAAAAAGTGTCCCAATGAGAGAGTGTCCTAGCTACCAGAACAACATGTACGAAGTAAACCGTGACCTTGTAGACGAGGCCATTTGGGTACAGTGCTGAAATAAATATGCATACAACACTTAATGTGGAGAACACAATAAACAGATGGGTGGTAGGACACTAAGTCACACGGACGATCTATTTTATGACACCTGCATCCACTATTCAAAATATTGGATGCCCATCCATTATGACACCAAGAGGGCCAAAAAAATATGTATCCTTTATCTCTTATACTTTGCAGACTGGTTATTAGCCTGGAGCTAGCACCACATTTGTTAACACATCTCAAGTACAAAAGGTTTGCGTGATTAAATATGTTGTTGACAGACTGACAGAAACCCTGAACGTGATTCTTATGTGCAGCAAGTGGTGCCTTAAGGAGAGGGGGCAAAAACAACTGTTTGTTACAGGGGTCAAATTGTAAATTGATCCAATCATGTGAAAAGACACCATGTTATGTGCCTAACCATAAGGATCCAGAAAAGGTTATGTTTGTAATATGTACAAGCTAAAGTTTCAGAGTTCTAGGCTAAAAAAAACAAAATCACAGCAAAACTCAATAATAAGGGTTACAATTAACCCCATCTTCAGGTTGTACAGGGTTCAAATTTTAAAGTTGCTACGATTGGATATATTTAAAATGGTGCAAATTATGGTGGAGTTATAGGATTTAAAATAAGGAATAGTTTTGGACTGTCTTAAATGCTTAGTTCCGATGTAGGGGGCAAAGAAGTCAACGTCCATTGAATTCAATGGGGCTTGATCTTGTTACCCGCCCTACTTTCTTAAGCAAGCTTTGAGGACACTCAAAACTATTCCTTTTTTATCCTATGAGCTACCACCAATAATTTGCACAATTTTTTTATCCAACTCGGAGCAATTTAAAATTTGACCCCTCTGTTACAACTATAAAATTGACCTTTTTTTATTGATTTTTGATGTTTTAGCCTATAAATCTGAAAACCACCCAATAGCACCCCAACATCCAACAACTGATATTTTGCCGGATTGTTTGTATCGAATTGACATTATGTGTGTATACAAGCACCCAAACTAATAATTATTCCGTGCAATATTCAAAATGTCAGCGCCCAGCACGGACGACTGGTTTTGAATGGGCTTCACCCCCTTGATCTCAACATGCTCAAGCGAACAACGGGGCCAATGATACTCGATAATCGGCCCGGAACACACTTCACATTCTTATACATCTGGTCCATTGTTATTGTGCACGCAGTTGAACAGATTGAGAATGCTATTTTCCTTGCTGCATTGGCGCGAGTTCTTTCCTCGTTCGCGATAAAAGACATCTTGAGATTCTACTGTGTTTCATTAACTTTGAACATATGATGAATATTTTTTTTTTCGAAAAGAAAATGTAAAGGGGCAAAATTCATGAAAGAAAAGCCCATGGCAAGGGCTGACCTAATTTGTGCATAACCTAAATCCACAAGTTATTGTCTTTAAAACCCTATTTCTATTCAATTTACCAAGAAGGCCAATGGTATTCAGCGACCTACAGTTTTAAAAATCATGAGCGAGGTGAGTATGTTGCCCTTTGTGTTATGAACAGATACTAGAGCTCAATACGGGGAGGTAATAACACCTGAGATAGCTTGAAATCTTTTCAACAGTGTGGGCAGTAACAATGGACCTGCATACCCTGATGAGAAAAAGATCCGAAATGGTTTAGTTTGATTGTTGAATATCATTAGCTCTATTGTTCGCTTCAGTTTACGTGTACATTGGACACTGATATTCTGGAAGTAAATTGAGTTGACGTTTTATTCATTGTTCTAAATAATGTGCACTCTTTTCATTTGGGGATACAGTTTTTCCTGATTTACATAATATTTTTTTTAAATTTTAGTGAAGGAAGTAAGTTATCCCCAGTGCTGTAGCACGGAAAGATTGTTAAATCGCAAACGTATCACGGCCTATATATAGTGACTGTCCACCGCTTAAAATATTGTATTGTCGTGAATTAAAATTCCTTAGAATTAGCATAATATCTCCCGTATAAATTTTAATCCCTCGGCTATTTTAACTCTAATAGCTAAATCTGAGATATAGCTGCCGTCCCCGCCTGATTGCGTACAGCAATACGGTATAGAGCCATCACTTGTCCATGTCTTGTACATTTTGGAAATAAACGGAACTGTCCGACTCACGGACAGGCTTGATTTGAATTTAAATGGACTCGCATCTTATTGGATGATTGCGGTATAATTATGCCTGCGAGAGATTTTGAAGTTCAGTTTGATTTGGAAATTTATTGGAATCACATTATCAAGGGAGCTGTAATTTGAATTTAATCTTAACTGGAATCAACAATGATGGACGATTAGTTTTACTTATCGTGAAATTCATGCATGAAACAATAATGAACAACCGAATGGCTGTAGGGTGACTGAGTCTCTTACCAATTCCCTACCTTCTGGCCAAGAAAATCACTATATTTGACCACTCGGATTCACTTATCCTTAAAACATGCTCTTGTTATAGAGGCATTTTTTCGCAAACTGGGATTTTTTAGATATGGCAACAAAGTTTCAAACTGCTAGAATTAAATTCCAATTTTAATATTACTCATTCATTACAATAGTTTGATATTAAATACCCACTTTCTTTAATTTGCTATTTTTGCGGCCATTGGACACCACCTTGAATATCGCGATAGTGCCGGGAAATTTATTTTGTAAACATATCAATAGGTGTTTTAGGACCATCCACTTTAAATTAAGGGTTTAAAAATAAAAACACTTAATTTTAAATCTATAGACACAATTTAAAACATTTTTAACACTTAAAAGTGCCTAAGGTATTTTCACTCACGTTGATGCCTAACATGCCTAAGAGGGGGTTCCATGGAACCCCTTAAGGAAACCACTATCCCGAGGGAGTTTTCAAATGAAATAATTGCATACGCAACTTAATGTGGAGAACACAATAGTCAGATGGGTGGTAGGACCTAGTCACACGGACGATCTATTTTTAATGACACCTTGCATCCCATTCAAAATATTGGATGCCCATCACATATGACACCAAGATGCCAAACCAAATAGTCATCCTTTATCTCTTATACTTTGCAGAATGGTTATAGCCTGGAGCTAGCACCATTTGTAACCCCAATCTCAAGTACAAAAGTTTTTGAGTGATTAAATATTTGCCAGACTGACATCACCCCGAACGTGAGTTTAGTGGGCCAGCCAGGGGTCATAGGAAAGGCCAAGATGGCAGTAAAAATGACCTTCCGTTTATCGTCTGGAAATTAGGGGCAAATCATTGTTTTCGAAATGCGTCAAAATCGCTCAAAATGTAATAATGTTTCCACGACCCTACTTCAACAACATACACTTTACAAATCATTTTGATGCTTATATCTGCTCTAGAATGACCAATTTACAAATATTTAGCACAACATTACCATTTTGTACAATCTGGTATTTTTCGTGGGAGCTGTAACTACAACAGATATTTGCCATAGGTTTGTACAAAATGGCGCACAGTTGCACAATGATGAAATTGCTTCTTTTCAGCACAGGCATATGAACATACATAAGCAGAAAAATATTTCTGGCAACAGAGTTTTCTGTTTTACATGTTATATTTTTAAAATCACACTGCCTATGGGTGGGTCCTAGGGACCCAATATCATAGAGTCATACCCATTGATATTAAAGCCACAAAGGCCACAGACCAGCCAAACAGGGTGGATGTCGTGGGAATCAGCTCCCCGAGTTAACTCCGGCGTGTAAACGACTATCTCGTCGTCTACTGAATTAATGAATCCGGTAGTGATTTTATTATAAAATCGTTCGCGCTGATTTGGGCTTAATCATTTTAGGTGAGGGCTAATGTATATGTACAAGCTTTTTTATTTTCATGAAATGCAGGCGGTGGAGGCTAGAAATCTTACAATCCGACGTCGCCATTGGATTAACAAGTAAACACGAAATCTTGACAATCTTTTTTAGATTATCAAACAAAATATTCAAGGGGACTCTGGAATCCCGTGGGATTTCAATGATCAAGCATTAAACCTACTAAGATACCTTAAGTAGGTCCCAGAGAACAAGAAACGTTTTGATGGAGAATTCCCAGGGGTGGCATCATGGCTGCCATGGTTGGCAATTGAGTAGTTTTACATGAACATAAAGTTGTAGAGCTATAATAATCAGAATATTGTACCATAAAAGTGCCCCCCCCCCACACACACACACTTGACGGCATACCCTAACCCCGGTGAAGGTGCTACCTATAAAACAATTACATGGAAGCATTTTACGAAAGCTTTTGGCGTTTTAACGCGCTGGAGGAAAGTTAACTGGGGGTGCAACCCCATTGGTAAGACGAGGGCTAAACAAGAAAACAAAAACACTGTCACAACCCATAATCAACCCATAATCACTCCACTGTAGATCTGTAGAGCAGTCTATTTTGTATGAGTACATTTAAAGCTTCCTGTAGGGTAGTCCATGAGTGTTGTGTTAGATCTGGATGTGGATTACGCTATTTGGTATGAGATCTTTAACACTGCACTGTGTAGTAGTTGGTATGATTCCCACAAATATGATTTATCAAGAACAAGCTCACTATTATAATTCACTTTGCACAATTAAGTCCTATATCGTAACAGATGTACCCGCAAAGCAGCACAGTGAACACATTAACTAGGGTTGCTTCAGATGGTGCCACTTCAAGCTGTGAAAGGACATATACCTTGTCATCATCTGAGCTAAATTCTTTCAAGCTCTTCCAAAACATTAGCTTTCCCTTGCCAGCAAATCTCCCAGTGCCATCTGCCCATGATAGTGCATGGAAACCGGGAAGCTAGGCGGCTTGTAAATAGAGGCATTTGGTCTTCGTATACTCCTGCGACAAAACATGTATCTATACAGAGGTTTGAGAAGCGCAGAATGGCTAGTAGAAAGGACGTCTGTGTATGGTGAATAATTTTTTTTCAGATGTGGCATCAATTTATTGTCTAGCATTTAGACTATGGAGAATGAGCTTTGTCTTGGATGTTCGTGAGACGTTCAATTTCTCGATGTGTGGATTTACAAGGCAAGAAACAGGCACAATCAGAGAGTCGGTCGGCCTCCGACTATCTTGAGCTGCACTTTTACCAGCTACCATGCGAGCCCACCACGACTCAATGTTTTGGTACAATGAGAGTGTACCAAATTTGGAGTTACCCCAGCCCAATTACTATGGGGAGGATTTGATGAATAGCAAATTCAAGCCAGTGATGACACCTTTTATCTCCTTCTTCAGATGCAGTAATTCATTTGGTAAAGTGTGATTGTGCCAAGTTTTGATGTGCCAATAATTTATGCAAAGAATGGGCTATTTTGTACAGAACTTTGTGGATGCTTCATCGAGTCTGATGGATGCAAGAATGCAGAAAGAGTGGACCTAAACCATGCCCACATTGACGGAAAACATTGTTTTTTAAAACAATGTTTAAACTGGCAGTTGGGACTCACAATTTGCAAATAACTGTACACAATATGTCATTTTAACTGCTGTGAATCCCAGCTGCCAGTTATAAAACGACATGTTTTATGATCATTTTTAACAGTGTATCATAAAAATTGATGACGACAGTGATAGAAAACTTTAACACTGTGGTAAAAACATAGAATTCACACAAAGTGGAATAATGGTGAACTTGCTCTTGATACATCAATATTCGTGGGAGTTATACCAATTAAACAACCCCGCAGTGTACTTTTAAAGAAGCGTAAGAAGCTGTATTTTTTACGGGCACATCTACCTCATCTGATCTGTTATGATATGGGACTCATGCAAATGGATTATAGTGAGCTTGTTAAATCAACATTCGTTTAATTGGATGTTAATTAGTGTTCTCACTCGGCCCGTTCCACTACAAGAGGGCACATGTGGCTGACTCATGATCTGAAGGTTGCGGCTTCGAGCCCCACTGCGGCCAATATGTTGCGCACTTGGGCAAGGCACTTTACCTCGCTTGCCTCGTCGACCCAAGCGATATTTAGGTAGCTGTCAGGGGGAATATTACAATCTTAGTGCTGATAGGATTGTGCGCTTGGCCAGCAGCAGACCTATGTGAAGCGAGATGATTGTGACGATTTCCTGATGGCAGTGGCAACAGCGCTGTGATCTTAATGAAATGCCACTTTATAAATAAAGCCATTTATCATTATTTATTTATTATTAATGTACGATTATGAAGAAGGATACTATAGTGCATTTATCTTTCTCGAGTCAGTGACGTCACTGCGATTCAGTGCCCAAAGCATTAATTAGCGAGCGTTGATTGAAAGCACTGGCGTTTAACGTGTGGCAGGAGATATAGTCATCTGGACTCGTACTCCAGCTACAGCGGTGAATAATATAGCCTCAGTTGACTCTTCAGGCCACATTAGTTTCATGCTTTATTTTGTTGTTGTCTGAGGCCCGGACTTTTACACCGATGTAAAAGGACATATAACCCGGGCTCCATAGACGACAATGAATAAAGGGTGAAGAGTCAACTGAATCAAGTGCTCTATTCTTTACCGTTGTATGTGGAACTATGAGTCCGGCCGACTATAAAAACTTCTACACCGGCACTAAGATGTACGAGAAAAATACCTGCCTCACCGTTTTGATATGCAAGAAAACGACTTTTACAGTGTTATAATGGCAGCCATTTTGAAATACAAATTATACAAGATGGATTGGAAGAATTACTTTTACTCTCAACAAATCCAAAACATCTTTATATACACCTTGACTAGTCTAATGGACACTGTGCCACCAAAATTAAATTTTATGAATCTCACCACTGAAATTACTGCTGAAAATGTATAATAAACATGTAATTGGGCAGCCATTGTGAAAAACAAAATGGCTTTCCGTCTTAATGTTCATCTTCTAATCTAAGTTGTATCCCTTAGAGGACTTTGTGGGTGTTTAACATACGTGTTTCGGCACCAAAACTATAGCTTCCTAGAAGTTCCCAACTCCAGTTTATGTTAAAATATATTAAAATGCAGCCATTTTTAAAATTTTGTTTTGCCGCCATCTACCACCCCATGGGAATTCTCCATCAAGACTTTTCTTGTTCTCTCTGAGCCTACCGTATAAGTTGTCTAAATAGGTGTGATGTTTCAATCATTGAAATCCCACGGAACTTCATATCAAACTAACAGTTCCCCCTACCTAAAATTTCCTTATTCTAAACCGTCGGGAGTTGGAGAATCGTCTACCAGTGGTAACTAATCTCGAACTTTCATGTTGAATACGGACATGGTGTAGTATATAAGCCCTCGTCAGAAACAACCATACCGGTGTCACAGTCAAAGCGGCTCAAATTTGTGTTGTTTTCAGTCTATATTGCTCTCATATATTTTTGATTCATCGAAGTTACTACACTGCTGCACCATAAGATGGAATAAAATAATTTGTTACCCACTTTTTTTATGGGATGATTCTTACAGTTGAGTTATTTACAGTTTATACGTAGGGTTTATATCGCCAGAACTACTTGATTGATCATGGCTTCCGAACATATCGCATGAACTGTAGTCCATAAAAATTTAACTCTTTACGCACTGTGTCCTTAGCCTGAAGGAAAAGGGTATTTGAACAGCAGAATTTAAGGATTTGTGTTATTTTTTTTTCGACAGGTCAAATCCAGTTTATTATATATACGCATTTTTTTTTTATTTCAGCATCGAATGATTCCATACAGGGGCGTCTCAATAAAAAGTGTAACACTCGGAAATTACTTGTTTTAGATGACATCGTGTCGTAACTTATACAAATTTGAGGTTCAAATTCAAGATAAAAAGACTATCTTTCCAGTACAATTAACCCCATCACGATAGCTTTTGTCAATATGGAGATATAGCAATTGTGTGCAGGTAGCGAAATCCACTCTGAGCCACTTTTCAATAAAGCGTAGTGCCCTAACCTCACTGAAAAAAAAGAAACTGATGCATGAATGTGGCAATGTGTGTCGGTCAGAGGCGGCGTGCTATGATGGGCGCAATGCACAAGTATCATTACACTAGATCAATAAACCAGGTGGTGCAGAAGCCAATTTTTCGGGGCCATGTACAGGCTAATGCCTAAAATGGTTATACAATACGTCCCCTTTCTTTCTTTATTTTTTTTTTGTAATATAGAAAACAAACTAATTCAAGGCTGCCACTTCCTTTATTACCCCGAAACAAACAAATCAAATCTGACTTATTTCAAATTCTCCAACGGGACACTTAAAAGGATATGATAGTAACTTGAAATAGAAATTACGTTTTCACACTTAGTGCCTAACGGGGGTACATAGTACCCCTCATTGATTTGTGTGGGATTCTCGGTTACGCGATTATTTTTTTTGAACGTTTTAACATTAAGGGTGGTTACCATCGACGCCAAAAAAATAAAATGAAATGAAAAAAAAAAAATTAAAAAAAATGAAATTAAAAAAAAAACCTTTTTTTTTAAATTTGAGTTTTTTTAACTTTGGATTTTTTTAATTTTTTTTTTCGATTTGTTTTTTTTTTAGAATTTTTTTAGAATTTTTTAAAGAATTGTTCTCCGCGGATTTTGTTCATCGTTGGAATTTTTTTTTTTTTTTTTTTTTTTTTTTTTTTTTTTTTTTAATTTTTTATTATATTATTTAACTTGGAAGTGAAATAAAAATTTCGCTATATAATGGCTGGCGATACAAATGCCGGGGAACCAGCCACGGGAGGGAGTTATTGGCCGGAGACGAGTCTCTATTTTGTTCTGCTTTAGAATGACGTGTGCATGCATTACTTTCGACATCATTAGACTAACACACAAATTGGCCTCCTTCTTCATTCACTACTCGGTTCCGATGCGGAGTTGTCCTGCAGAAGTGGGGCTACCTGGAAGCAGAACAAGACACTACACAGGCAATAGAAACCATGTCTTGGTCTGCCCTGGAGCAACAATGCACAGACAAGAACCTTGCGGACAGTGAAGCAGCATACGTGCTGTAGCGTAAGCTAGCCCGAGGTTGTCTGGCCTTTTTCCGCTACGATAGCCCTACTATCTCTGTTAGGAGGTAGGTACGGTCGACGTGCAACGCTACGTGAACGAGATACCTGTAAGCCTACACAATCTATGCTGGATCATATTTGAGATGCTTTGTGTCCGTTTTTTCGGACACGATAAGACGAACTCACTCAAACATTAGACTAAAATTGGATCATTTGCTTGTTGTTGTGATTGGCGTGGGAAACGGGGGGCGTGGAACCCCAGTAATTTTGATTGCGGGGGGGGGGGGGGGGGTGGCGCGAGACCTTGAACCCCCCCCCCCCCAATAATTTAAACAATTTTATTTTAACCAAAACATTCAATTCCAAAGCTTTCCGACTCCAGCAACCACCTTTTTCAGCGCTCCGCCCTTCGCGAAGGACAGCGAGGAACTCGAATCTCTGAATTTTCCTAAGCCAAAGTTCATCACAGAAAAAGTAAATCTTTTGATGTCTTGTTGGCCACCCGTTACGTCATTGTCCCCTTAACTCACTGAAAAAAAGAAAACTTATGCCATGAATGTGGCCATGGGTGTCGTTAAGGGCGGCGTTCTCTGATGGGCGCACTGCAAAGGTGTATCATTACACTGGATCAAAAACCAGGTGGTGCAAGAAACCAATTTTCGGGCCCATGTCCAGGCTAATGCCTAAAAATTAAGTGGTGATACCATACGTCCCCTTCTTTTTTCTTTTTTTTTAATTTAGAACAACAGAATTCAAGGCTGCCAATTCCGTTATTTTCCCCGAAAACCAAAAATCAAATATAGCCGTATTTCAAATTCACCCACGGGACACTTAAAAAATGGGAATAATTTGAGCTAATTAACTATGTATCAAACATCCATTTTGTCAATGTACTCAAAAGCACTTTAATAATGACCCCAGATAATATTAGCTGACAAAATAGAGACCAAGCATTCCATAGTAAATATGATGTCTAATATGTATGTATGTGGGGTATATGCAGGTTGTTAAAAACCCAAGATCTAGGAAGATGGCTGCATATGCAGCAATAGAGATTTTCACATCCCGGCGATATGATCGAGTAGTCAATAATTTATTAGGCCCTCTACTGGGAACTAATCCTTATAAAGAACCTTTCTTGTGTAGTTACGACCTCGTCCCCCCAACGGTTTTTCTGCTAAATTCGACCGCCCGATTTTTTGTTAACAATAAGGGACAACCATCATCTTGTTGGATATCACTGTGCGTAGCTACATGTCCTTTCTTCAAATAAAAAGTTCCCAAACATATAACGTTTAATATGAGGTTAATAGTGACGTCATAACTTAGAGTTTATAGGATAGAAACGTAATACACAATAATCTAACAATTAACGAATGGTATACAAATATTGTCAGTATTTGCGTTAGTAGCATCATAATTAACATAAGGACCATTTGGCCAGTTTTACACATAAGGTTTAAGCAGGTGGCAACCACCCCCTCCCCCCCCCCCCCCCCACACACACACACATTCCGACTTGACGGAACCTCTATTGGGTGGGGGGGGGGGTGTACTCCATTTTTTTCGCTAAAATGAGCCGCAAGGATGAACTTACATTAATAAAAGCCATAGAAATATTATAGTTCCTGTTCAACATTTCAAGGGGGGGGGGGGGGGGGGGGGGAGAAAACGGGCGCCCGATGCACTGGAAGAGGGAAATTTGGGGCCTTTTCCATGACACTGTACTAACGGTCAGTTTAGTGGGGCTGACGGGGAGGGGGCAATTCGGGCAAGGGTTCTGAGCGGGGGAGCACTCGCCCCTCCATGCCACTGCTCCTGTTATACCAAGGATACCCCGGTTCCCTGGACAATAACTGTACTAAATGCAACGGGGGATAACAGGAGTAGATCAACAATAACAAGTTGTAATAACCCGTCTAGAAAAAGGGAATTTCTTTTTTGGGAAAAGAAAAAATAGGTTAGGTTGGGGGGGGGGGGGGGTAAGAAGGAAAGGAGTGATCTTTTTTGGCGGGTGGTACGATGAACACTAGTTCACACAGAACTATTGAGAAATAGAAGTGAGGTTTTCCGTAAGCTAGGGGGTCAAAGTGTAACGTAAAGAGGCTTCAACTAAGATACGCGCTTCCATTCTGCCCAATCCACAACAAACAGGCAAAATGATCACATTTTGTGTGAACAGTCTAATCAGAGGGACGAATATTGCGCGAATTTAGCCGGGAATTTAGTTGTGCGACATGCAGTAATACATGCAATACAGCATAGCTACAGTATGGCCATGCCCCTGCACGGCACAGGCCAATGGCTACAGCAGGCAGAAAAAACAGCGAGTTCACCCTCGTCTCTCCGTGGCTGGGTTCCGGATTTGTAATCCCCAGCCATTTATATAGCGAAAATTTATTTTCCCTCAATCCAATTTTTTTCAAACACGTACGTACCAATGACGCCAAAAAAAATCCATAGTGAAAAAAATATTTTTACTTTTTTTAAAAAAAAAAATTAAAAAATTTTAAAAAAAAAAATCTTTAAAAAAAAATTCTAAAAAAAAAAATAAGAATTCTAAAAAAAAAATTTTACAAATCTCAAAAAAAATTCTAAAAAAAATTAAAAATAAAAAATCAAAAAAAAAAATTCTAAAAACAAAATTGAAAAAAAAAATTAAAAAAAAAAAAATCAAAAATTAATATTTTTACTTTTGTTATCGGGTTTTGATGTTTTTTCTTTTTGTCCTTTTATTTATTTTTTTTTGTTGGCGTCCCCCGAGGTACACCGGATAGGCCTAACGGGGTCCATGAGTACCCAACATTGAGTTGTGTGGCGATGCTAGTTACGCAATTATTTTTTTCAAGGAGTTTTTGTAATTGTCTGATTTATAAATCCGCCCATGCTTCATTTAGCTTAAGTGGTTGTGTCCCTGGGACACCCCCCCCCCCCCCACGGGCACTAACGGATGGAAAAATCGAGATATTTTATCCAATAAAAATGAAAGTAATTAAATCTTGAGGATATTTATTTGCTTAGATATATCCCTTAGGAGGCACTTAATTTAATATTAATAAACACTTTAACTTTATCAACCCCTATATGCTGATAGCATCCATTTTATTTTGTCATGCTGTGTTTTAAATGCGTAAAGTTATGGGAAAGCATGGCAAAGTGTTATCGATGTTGGTCCCTGCCCCCCCCCCCGGGCACTATAACGGAAGGTTTTTTGTGTTGTTAGCTTGGACCTTAAGTGTTAAGATTGGGTCTAAAAAATATTACAACTTTATGGGCAACAGTGTGTCGGGGAATGAGATTGGTCGCCATGTCTGCCAGAAAGCAGGAAAACAAAAATAGCCATGGGTAACATAATACAAATTTTGGCCTTTTATTTAAATTTTCGTGCTCAGCGCTGGGGATGACTTATTTCCATCACTAGCATTTAAAACAATATTATCTTACCACGAAAAGCTGTGTCCCACATGAAAAGAGGCAACAGTATTTAGAAAAATGAATAAAACAAGTCTAATCAATTTATTTCCAGAATATCAGTGACATGGAAATACACATAACCTCAACATGATCAAGCTAACAATGAGCTAATGAATTCATAATCGGCCCGGGACATCACTTCACCTTATTTTACATCGGGGGTCTATTGTTATTGCCACGCAGTTGAATAGACTTCGGAATGTTATGCCCTTCCCGCATTGGCAAGTTCTTCCTGTTCGCGATAAAAGAAATCTTGAGATTCTACGTGTGTGTTCAATTAACTGTGACCATATGATTAATAATTTTTCAGAAAAGAACAGTAAACAGGGCGAACCCAAATTCATGAAAGAAAAGCCCATGGCAAGGACTGACCTAATTTGTGCATAACATAGATCCGCAAGTTATGTCTTTTAAAACCCTATTTATATTCAATTTACCAAGCAGGCAATGGGATTCAGCGAAACATTTTGAAAAAAATCATGAGCGCAGGTGGAGATGTGCCGTTTAAGTTATGAACAGAAAACTAGCGCTCATACGGCGAAGTATAACCCTGTATAGCTTAAAATTCTTGTCAACGTGTAGGGGGCCAGTACAATGGACGCATACCCTGTTGAGGAAGAGCTTGGAAGGTTTTTGATTGATGTTGAAATATTAATTAGCTCTATTGTTGGCTTGAGTTTACGTGTACCTATTGGTCAATGACATTCTGGAGTAAATTGAGTTGACATTTTATTCATTTCTAAATAATGTGCACTTTTTTCATTTGGGGATACAGCTTTTTCCTGGTTTACATAATATTTTTAAATTTTTAGTGAGGGAAGGAAGTGATCCCCAGCGCTGGAGCACGAAAAGATCAGTTAAAATCACGAACGTATCATGGCCCTAAAATTCAATCGCGTTCTGTACGTTGCTATTTTCAGATTGAGCCAACCAAAACAAACATTATAAATTGTAAAGTCAAAGTTTACAAATGTCACAGTTCATTTTGTTTGATTTTATAAAAAAAGTAAAATCAGAGGAAAGTGTTACCCAGCGACGTTGGTAATACATCCGAGACCCCTACCCGTTGTGTCGAGACCGTCACTGTTATTGATACATAGCAACTTGAGTAATGACATTTTGAGCCCCCAATCGAATCACTTATATATTCTAATATTCCAACCAATTTTTGTTGCAGATTTACTGCGACTTATAAATGGCTGCAGGTCACCAAGTTCTTCCTGTAACACTGCACAATTACACGGACCATATTAGAAAATTATACCAACACAAAAACCCTTTAATGGTCTAATATGATTGAAAGATTTAATTTTTTTATATGACACCTAAGTAGATTCATATCATTTGGTTCGAAGATCAGAGCAACATGGATTAATAAACGCATATAGTGATAGGCTTGAAAGGCCAAAGCGAAAAAAGCAATCCTCGGATAAGGGACAAGTTGGCGCAATTCCGGAAGTACATTACATAATTCTTCCAAAAGTAATTTTTCTACAAATGAAGAGCTAAGTTCCAAAAGGGTCTCAATCAATTCCTGCCTTTGTTAATTATTTCTAGGGTTATTTTTTGACAAATGTTAATGATGACATTTTGACAATGCCAAAATTGATAGAAGTAAATAACAATCACCACTAAGTAATTGAAACATAATTTCACCATCTAAAATTAGTCGATGGTTAGTTATAAAATGGCAGACTCTGGATTATGCCCATTGGAACTCACTAAAATTTATGTATTATTATGTTATATAGAAGTTAGAGTTATTCTTTATAGGAGGTTTGTTAAATAATTACAGGTTGGTCCAAACCAGTAGCAGATTTTATGGTATAACTCTATGCTTGATTTATAATGAGTTGAGTGAAAACCAGAGAGATGATGATAGAAGAGCTGGTTCAACCAAAGAGGTTCTATATAGATAGAGAGGGCAAAAAACGTTACGTACGTACTCTTGTAGAAATTCCGTCTCGCATGTTTTGCCGACCACAAAGAAAACCTAGAGTACAAACAATAAAAGCAATGGCTGCATCCGCTTATTCCACATTACTGTGTGGTGCAGCTTTGCATATACACTAACGGTAGTGATTTACAAAATTATGTATGTGTTAGAGGTCGGCCGAGGGGTAATAATAGTTTGTACCTGGATCATGTGCGGCCAGATACTCTTTTTTCTCATAAGTCAATGCCGCGCTTATGTGAAATGAAAAGGATGTATTCATGAGGCGGTTTATTAAATCAAAGACGACTGAGTGTCATTTCATTCGTTGTTGGGCCATGGGGTAGGAACAAAATTAACCACCCCCCAATAGACACCCAACATCCAACAACTGATATTTTGGGGATTGGTTGTATCGAAATGACATTATGTGTGTATACAAGCACCCAAAATGATAATTATTACGTTGCCAATATCAAAAAATGTCAGCGCCCAGCACGGACGTATGGTTTTGAATGCGTTTCACCCCCTTGGGTTTTTCAACCAAAGAGGGTCTATATAGATAGAGAGGCAAAACGTTTACGTAATCGTTAGAAAATACACCGTCTCGCATGTTTTGCCGACACAAAGAAAACCTAGAGTAAAAACATAGAAAGCAATGGCTGCCTCCGCTTCTTCACATTTACTGTGGGTGCCCGCTTTGCATATTGTACAACCTAATCGGTAGTGATTACAAATTTAATGTATGGTTAGAGGTGGCCAGGTGTAATAATGTGTACCTGGATCATTGTGCTCAGATACTCGTTTTTTCTCATAAGTGCAATGCGAGCTTAGGGTGAAAAGATGCATTCATTGAGGCGGTTATTTAAATCAAGACGACTGATGTGTCATGTCATTCGTTGTGTGCCATGGGGAGCCCAAAAATTTAACACACCCAATAGCACCCAAACATCCAACAACTGCTATTTTGGAGGGATTGTTGTATCGAGTTGGGAATTATGGTGTATACAAGCACCCAAACTAATAATATTCCGTGCAAGATTCAAAATGTCAGCGCCCAGCACGGAAACGACTGGTTTTGAATGGGTTGCACCCCCTTGGTTCAAATGTCACTTCAAAAGATAATTAAACTGTTAATCCGCCTTTCTCTAAATTGCCCTAAATCCGATGGATTGGCTCAAAGGACCTGCCTGCACTACTTGCTGGAACACATTACATACACCTGTCTATTAAATCCGAATACCAATTACTCAGTTGTCACAGAGGGACATACACTATTGTAGTGACGGACGGCGAAGAAGCGTACTACTTATGACAATCATTTACACGCAACATTGACCCAAATTCAAAGCATTTTGACCACTTTGGACACTTGCTGACAAGACAGGTGTGGTTGGGATGAATTCAAAATGCATTTATATAATCTTCATATATCTTATTTCACAGGAAGCTAACTGGATCGTTTAAATTAACACCGATTAAATAACAACATCCTTTATTGACCTAAAAAACATTAAATCAAGGTTAGCTTACCGTAAAAAGGGTCGATTTTGCTGGTTCTTTCGTAAAAAGTTCATGTTTTCCTCAATTATTCGCCAACGAATAAACTAAATAATTTATTGGTCAGAACAAACATGGATTTCCTTACCAGCAGAGAAATTTAGCTGGAAAATTAATAAAATGTTTTAGTAGCAGTGTGTCACTTACTTTCTGTTGTTAAAAACTCCCGACTGGCCAAAGCTTGAGTCGGATGAACAGATTACTTCAAAGGTCCAATCGAGCGGCCCTTGAAGTTCCCAAACAATGAGCTGGTGAATGAGGGTAATCCTGTGTAATCGATTTCAAAATCGAGCCATCTCCTTCTTTTTATCTTCCTGGTGATGACACATTGAAACTTGTCGCAATTCCTCTAAATGATTTTTACACAGAGGCAGCCGTTGGATTTAGGCCCTTTGGGAAAATCCAACTTCTTCATTATGAATCATGTTATACGGTGTTTCACCTCCAAGTATATTGAACATTTTCTAGAAAATGAATTTTTGCCCTGAATAACGGCGCTTTTACAAACTTTGAATACCAGTGACCGGGGAACAGTTGACATTGGTGAGCCAAGCTAATAATCCGCTAAACTTCTAACGTTCCATCACACACCTGCTTATTTGTTGGCAAAATGGCGCTCCCATCAAACCAGTGAGAACAATAAGCAAAGCGTAGTGAGCGTGATTGATCTCTGTGAACTTTGGCACTGGATTTCATCATTTATTCGAAAGGGGAAAAAACGAAGGTGAACCAAACTCATGAGGGTTAAAATGTTGGCAAACTGTGACCTAACATCTTGTGCAGAACCAAAAAACCCGTATTTGCCGCGTTAACACCCATTTCTATTTCAATTTCCGCGTTATTAGCAGAAATCGACATATTCACCTATGTTGAAGCGTAAAACCGGTGTCGAAACAAAACTTTTAAAACTGAATAGAAAAGAGGTCCTGCATTAACATGATTAGTTATGGGTCTTGATTCTGCACCAAGGTTTGTCAAGCACATATTTTCATTATTTTTCATCTTCCTTTCCTTTTTGAATAAAATGATGAAAATATACGGTCAAAGTTATTGAACTCACATAAGAAGCTCGAGTTTTATTTTATTCGTGAGCGAAGTTATAGCTCAATCTAAAATCGGGGAAGCTGGATTCAAGGTTTTAAACGTCATGGACAATAACAATGGCTATGCATTTCCAGAGAATCTCGGCGACCATTAAAACGTGCGAACAGCAGGTTTTAAATCCATGTGTCTAGAGGTCAGTGTTGTCCTATGATTCGGACGGTTTTACTTATCAATAGCGCCATTGTTTTCTGAACAAGTCATGAATCATGGTGTACATCGTTGGTCAATGATTATTCAGGGGGAAAAAAAAGGAAATGACATTTAATTCATTTTCAAGGAAAATGTTGCACATTACTAGGAGAGAACACGCGTAGAATGATTTTATCATTTAGAAAATTATCAGGAAATGGACAATTAAAGTGATTCCCTTGTTGTACTTCCCAGGGGTGCGTTCAATTGTAAACGCTATAAGATCTGCCCGCTGGCCTATCTTGAAATGATTACACAGGCATATACATAGCAAGCATTATTTATTTTGTAAAATCCCCGAGCGTTTTTTCACTTGAACAAAATAATGCTCATTGTACTTTTTTTATTCAACCCTTGTAGGCTTACCTGGAATAGTACCAGCCAGAAATCCGGCCAGTCCACTGATTCCGCGGACCCATCCATAGAGGTAACAAGCCGCTCCTTGGCCCAAATTAATCAAATAAACACCACATGATACTAGAATATACCATGCCCAATCCAAGTATTGAAAAGTTCCAAGTTATCAACATTTCCTATGTAGGATTGTACTACAGCAATCTAATAAGAAACTTGCAGATTTATGACCATTCCTAATGTCCATACATTTCTACTCGATATCAGGCAATCCGTAGCCAACATCAGGACGCCCGGCAGAAATCGTCCAATTCCATCTCCTATGCCAGCTGTAGTAGCGACAAAAGAAGCTTGAAGTTTTGGAACGCCTTTACTAACCACATTCGGAACAAGGTATAGTATCCAGGCCATCTGAGTGAATCTGATAATTGTTGAGACCAGAACTATGACGATAAACATAGGATCTTCGAAAAGGGAACAATCTAGAGAATTCAAAAGGTAATGCCAACAGTTCTGCCACCAGCCCCGACACTTGGTTGTGCTTTGTTTTATTGTTTCATCTTCATTTTCTTCAGGAAGGAGATACCACTTGCCATCCTCTGATAGTACTCTTTGGTCCGTCACTTCAGTGGTGAATGGTCTCAAAAGAGATCCAAGCATGACAAGATGAAATAAAGTTCCACCCAGAAGTAGCATAGCTCCTCTCCAACCGTATACTTCTACGAAGAGTTGTGTAAGTGGACCCATTATGATAATTCCTACTGAAGCTCCAGACATGGCGAAACTGTTGGCTAGACCAAAGTTTTCTTGGAAATACTGTCCCAACACAGCGAATGGGGTATCGTTTGCCAAACCAAATCCGAGACCTGTGTGTCAAATGCAATTGTAAAAAAATATCATTTAACATTTTTAGGTACAATATTAAATTTATTCAGCAAAAGACACAAATACATATAAGGAAATATTATGTATTGTGCTTATGTATTGTATTGATGAATATAATGTTGTTTGAGGCGTGTTTTGAATATTTTCATGTTGTGAATTGATGTGATTGTATTTGAAAGTTCGTTCCACATAAGCACCGCGTGGTATTGAATATTATATTTCTCTATAGTTGTTTAGGGAGTGGAAGATGAAATTGATCAACTTGTCTTGTATTGTAATTGTAAAATTGTCTTTTCTCGTGAAGTAGTTGTTGAAGTTTGAGGGTGATTTATCGTGATGATAATCATGCACAAAAAACCCACTAAATGGCAGTGGTTAAAGTATAAAACGTATTTTTCTCCATAGATATAATGCTTAAAGGGAAAACATAAAGCACAGAGGTTATGTGTGCAAATACATATCATCATTGAGTCGAATAGACACCTACCACAAAAGATGCATAAGAAAATAGTCAGTTGCAAAACATTAAATGAAAAAGACGCAAAGACCATTCCGCAACACAGGCTCATGCCTCCGGCTGTGACAACAACACGACAGCCCAATCGGTTAGCAATTGCTCCTGCGACTGGACCTGTAGAAATATATAGAAGT